>JARHVA010001405.1:1362500-1492500 GCA_037957365.1 Torreya grandis
CCACTCCTGCATTAATGGTGTAGAAGAAGGATAAAATTTAGAATATGTGCCTAGACTAAAAGAACTCAACAAATACACCATCAAAGATAAGCTTCCTATTCTACTAATTGATGATATGATAAATGAATTGCATGGTGTTATTTGTTTTATCAAGTTAGACCTTTAATCTCAGTATCATTATATTCAAATCCATAATGAGGACATACCTAAAACCACTTTAAGAACTCATGAAGGCCATTATGAATTTATGGTTATGCCTTTTGGCCTCACAAATGAACCATTTACACTTCAAAGTTTGATAAATATTGTTTTTATGTCATTTTTGATAAAGTTTGTATTAGCATTTTTGATGATATCCTCATGCATAATAAAAATTAGGAAGACCATTTAAAGCATGTGAAATAGGTACTTTCAATTCTGAAACAACATCAAATTTAAGATAAACCTTTCAAATGTGATTTTGGTTTCCAAGAGGTGGAGTAATTGGGTGATATTGTTTCACATGAAGGAGTGAAATTTGATCCTAATAAAATCTAGGTGATGATGTAGTGGTAGGTTCCCAAGATCCTCAAAACCTCTGAGGATTTATGGGGCTAACTTGGTAATATCATAGGTTTGTCAAAACTTATGGTAGTATTACTTCCCCACTCACCTCTTTGTTGAATAAAGACTCCTTCCAGTGGATTGACTATCAAGTATTTTGAACAGTTGAAAATGGATATGTGCACAACTCCACTTTTAGCTACTCTAGAATTTTCAAAAAAATTTGTGGTGGAGTGTGACACATCAAGATATTGCATGGGATCTATACTCATGCAATAAGGTAAAGCACTAGCATTTGAAAGTCACTAATTAAAGGGAAAAAATAATCTCAAAACAATCTATGAGAAAGATATGATGGATATTTTATATGAAGTCAAGCAATGGAGACCTTATTTAATGGGTCTTCACTTTTAGGTAAAGATTGATCATGATAACCTCAAATATTTTTTAGAAAAATGATTATCATATGAAGAACAACATAAATGGGTGACTAAAATGTTAGACTATGATTTTGAAATAGTGTATAAGAAAGGAAAATTGAATGTGGTGGTAGATACCCTCTCCTAATGGGATGAATCAATTGAGTCATTGTTATACGCCATGACCATGTGGCAGGAAAATTGGCTAGAGGAAGCAAGATTCAAATGGGAGAATGATAGTGCTACCAAGGATTCGATTCATAATCTTCATCAAGGTTATGATAAATCTAAAAAAAATACATGTAAGTGGAATGCATTATGGTATAAAGATAGATTATACCTATGTAATCATTCTCTCCTCAAACATAAAATTCTTTAGGAACTTCATGCCTATCCACTTAGAGGTCACTCTAGATTTTTGAAAACATATCATAGAAGCAAGCAAGAATTTTTTTTGGAAGGACTCAAGGGGATTTTTAAAAATACATGGAAGAATGCATGATATCTCAACAAAATAAAGGGGAAATGATTACTATACTAGGTCTTTTGAAACCTTTATCCATCCCCAGTCAACATTGGGAGGATGTTTCCATGGATTTTATTATTGGGTTACCACGGTCTGAGGATAAATTTTTTATCATGTTAGTTATGGATCAACTTACCAAGTATGCTCTTTTTTATTCCCTATCACAACCTTTTGTTTCTAATATAGTTGCTTCTGCATTTTTTAATATCATCTAGAAATTGAATGGTACTCTAAGGATCATGGAAGTGATTGAGATCTCATATTTAATAGTAGTTTTTGGAATGGATTATTTGCATGTTTGGGTACCCAATTGACTCATATTTCATCTTATCATCCTCAATTTGATGTAAAAATAGAGGTAGTCAACAAATGTCTAGAAAGGTATCTCAATTGTTTTTTTTATGATAAACACAAAAATGGTTTCGTTGGCTATCACTTGTCGAATAGTGGTATAATAATTCTATACATAATTCATCTAAAATGTCTCCCTTTATGGCCTTATATGGATAACACCCCCATACATCGCTTCAACCTTGAAGGTCCATCCCAAGGTTTGAGATATTGAGTAACACATTCACCATCAACAGGAGATCCTCACTAATTTATGAGAAAATTTAGCCATGACCTAGAATTGCATGAAACAACAAATGGATCAACATCATATTGAGTGGTATTTTGACATAGGTGATCGAGTATTTATGTGATTACAACTATATAAGATGTATTTGAATCAATAAAAAAATGATAACAAACTATCCCCTACGTATTATGTCCCTTATCAAATCTTCTAGAAATTTGGTACTGTGGCCAAGAAGTAGGTATTTACCCAGTCCACTCACATACATCCAATATTCCATATATCTTACCTGAAGAAGGTAGTTGGCCATAGAGTTCCTAATCAAACTGATTTAATTTAATTAGATGAGTAAGGTTAGTTTATTTTGGATCCTGAAGTGATCCTTCAAATGTGCACTAAACAACTTCAGACTAGAGTGATTGAGGAGTATTTTATCAAATGCAAGAATCTACATTGTGAAGATGCAGCATGGGGAGATGATGTTTTCCTACAATAACACCTAGAGTTGAGTCAACATTGAGGTCAACATTATTTTTAAGGGGAGTGGAATGCTACACCCTTATCCTATGGCATGTCTAAGGAGATGTGTGTTCAACTTGTGGCATACATACCTCTTTTATATTCTTGTTACATTTCTCTATATTCTTATTAGGTTGGCCTATGGAATAACCATGGCTAAGTAGACTATATATATGAGGTATTAGTTAGTATTAGATAATCATATTATGAATTATGTTCTTATTACATTATTGTGAAGGTTTCCCCCTCGAAGTGGATTAGTCATAATACTCAAGTATTTTGCTCTTTCACCAATTTATTTTGTGGATCTTCTTATTTTGTTCTTAATTATGTGATACATTTAGTAAAACTGAATTTGATAGATACAACTTGATTGAAATATTTGCCTTCCTATCAATATTTTCCAAATAATTTAATTTCATACCCACATGTTGCACTTCTGATACAATAACCCACTTATCTCTATCCAAAATAAAATCTTCCATCTTTAGCTTCCATAACTAAAAATTTTGACCATTGATTTTTTCAATATCTATCCTTGTGCTTCATATCATTCTCCTTTACTCAAAGAAAAACTCCCACGTAGATCTCCCACTCAAAAAATAGTTTATCATAGGTTACATAAACCCTAACATTTCACACAAAGTTAAGACCTAGATCTAATATGAAATGAAGTAAAAAAAATTGATAAACTAAAAATGATAGAAGCAAGACTAATAGAACCTTTAAGCTAACATAATAAGATAAATGGAATACACATGATTTATCATTTTGAGTAAAAAACCCAACACATAAACTCCTTTAATGTATTAACTTACCTGTTCATAATAAAATTTAATGTACTACCATGTTCATATTTTCGCCTATTGTATGTGCAAGTATATATAGGCACATTAATAGGTAAACTATGAGTATCAAAACCATGGTTTCCAAAACCATGGATACTAATACCATGGGTACCAAAACTATGGTTACCAATACCATGGGTACCAAAAATATGGTTACTAAAACAATGGGTACCAAAACCATGGATACCAAAACCATGGACCTACCAACAAACATGGAAAACATACTACATATTTATAACATTGCATGCTAGGATGAGTCTCAAATGTTTAGAATCCTGTGGTAGCTAGATATGTTTACACTCTATCATATTTGTATAGGAAACATGAGCTGAATTGTTATAATTTTGATCATTGTGTTTGAATCTACAAGTGTATCCTATGTATTTAGATATTTTTTGACCTATGTGAATAGATATATTTTTCTTCTCTTTACCTCAAAACCTTAGCTTGCACTCTTGAGACCAATGTCACCAAGAAAAATAGTTTAGAAAGGACGGGTTGAGTAAACCTTGACAATATCCCACTAAGCAACTAAGTTTTTCTTATGTTCCAATACTTCGATGAGGGTTCAAACCACATGAAATTATCCTAATTAGTTGTTGTGTGTGAAATTATTAAAATAATAGCATGTAGTGAAATCCTATGTATAGATTTAAACACTTGAAAACTTGGGATTTTTAACTTACAATGGTATTAAAACTTGTCTCAATGCTTTCTCTTGGATGAGTTTCAAATTTAGAATCTTTGGTGCATTTCCTCTCAATGTACAAATGAATAATATATATGCTTCTAATTAGTGATAGATAAGAATAGTCTTAGGCTTGACATGCTTATATACCTAATTATTTAGGTAATTTCCATTTGAATTGATGTGTGAAATGTGTGTTTTGATCCATAGGAAGGATTAAAATATTTGAAAATATTTGGTAGAGGGTGCACAAATGTGTCTGGCAAAGGTAGATGGATCCAATGACCAAATTCATCTAACTATGGTCGGAGGTGTCCATCAATCAGTTACATTGATTTGAGATCATGGGAGAATCTATGTGTGCTAATAAACTATTTAGGTAGAGACTAGGGAAATCATACATATGAATAATAATAATTTGGGAAATTTGGGCCCATAGAGAGAATAATAGTCAAGAGAGTGTGATCAAGATTCAGTTGTATATGCACAAGTCATATATACTCTAGATTTGTCAAAATTGACATTTTCAAGTGTTTAATACAAAATAAAAGTGTCTACATTTCTCTCTTTAATATCTTCAAATCCTTGTGCTAATTTATCTTTCCTAAATGTAAGGTCCTTGCCCATAATTCCTCTTCTTCTTCATATGGTGGATTTACGAACATGAGCATAGCGGATGAGATGTATAAATTTTGATAAATTAAAAACATGTACCCTTTAAATACATATTGAAAACCTAAAATTTAAAACATGAACCTAACTATAAATCTAGCCAACATCATCGTCTAGGTTGATGATGTACAAAAAATACTAGCAGAAACAATACATCATCATCCTAGTCAATGATAGCAGCCTAGTTAGGAGCACTATAATATGTCATCATTCAAGTCAATGATGATGGGTAAAGGTGAAAAAATATGAGAAAGAGATGCAAAAGACATGGCAAGAACCTCAGTGACATGCAAAGGTGATGTCATGGAAGGAATGAAGGTAGTAGTTATAATGGATATGATTTTTAGAATCTCTTAGAAAGCACCGCATGTTTGTTGTCCCATAAATTAGCATGTGGGTGAAATTTTTACTTTAAGGTATATATACAAAGGTATATTTTATTACCACTTTAGGTTGTATACAACAAGATAGGATTTAGACTCATATGTCATTTTTAAAATGACACCTTTAACTCACCTCAAAGGTATAAGATCTTGATTGATTGGTTCACTTTCTTATATTAATTTTTTGCTTCAAATGTAATATCCTTAGTATTTTGGGAATCATATTCATATTAAAATTATTTTATAAAAAGTGGGTTAGGAATATGGAACAAAATAAATGAAAATCAAAATGGATAACTTTATAAAGTTAATTACATTTTTCAAATGAAAACATAGAAAATAAAGGAGTGCAATGAACCAAGTTGTGAAATTGATGAAGTTAATAGCCTATTAATTACACAAGTATTCATTCACATATGATAGATTAATATTAACATAGATTGGGCTAAAATATTGTCTATATTCATTCATAGCTTGATAACAAGTATGTTGATACAATAAACCAACATTAGAGGCTATAAACTATAAGCTCTAATCCTAGAAATTTTTTTCCTATCAACCTATAAAATGAGAAGGGGGATCAATTCCACTATCTAATTTATCTCTTTGCTCATGAGAAATTTGATTTGGCTATAGGAAAAATACCTATAATAAAATTATATTGGGGTTATATGATAGTAGGAAACTGAAATAAAATAAACATGGGTGAATCCTAAGATAATGGTGTACCATTCATAGGCTGTAAAAAATGTCTCTATTCTCCTCCATATTCTCTTCAATATATTACTTTTCAAGGTGGAAATATATGTGAACTATGAATTGTTGATATTTATTATATCTATTATTTATATAACAATGACATTTCTTGTATATCTTGCATGATTTTGCTTAAACAAAATAGAAACCAAAGTTAGTTTATATCTACTATTAAAGTGGTGCATGAATAACCTTGAAATTAAAATTTGGATTTATATAAGATAATAAATATTCTATTAAGCATTAGATAATTTTTTTACAATAGAATACACTTTACTAGTAATATATATACAAATTTATACATGTAAGAATTGTTAGGATCAATAATGTTCAGGTACCAAAAGAAAAAGCCTAGCTATAATACCACTTAGGAATACACAACATCCCTACATGTGCAAATAAATATAAATAAAATTGTAGAAATTAAAATAAGCTACAAAAACACAAAATAGGAAAGACAGACCATTAAACAAGATATACATGGAAACCCTACTAAACTAGCTAGGGAAAAACCACGGGGCAAAGGTAGCATCCAAACTTCATATTTCCATCAACAACTCTCTTCTACAATAGTTCCTCTTAGCAATTCCTTTCTAGTTCTTACAAGCACTCAGGGGAAACAATATTGCAACCAAGCCTTATAGACTCCAACCTAAAACATCGTGATGCTAATCATCATAGCATCCAAGGGAGCTCCAAGATTCTACCTCTTTCTCCAAGGATCCATACCATGCTTCTAATAAACTAGGTGAGACATGCTCTCTAAGCCTTACAAGATCTAACCACCTAAGCATGATCATGATTACAACCCAAGAATCTAGGTGAGTTAGGCATAAAATCCTTTCCAATTCCAACCTCATATCATGCAATTTCAAAAATATAAGGATCCAAGTGATCCCCAAATGGGATAAATAAAATACAAAGAGGAGTAATGCATTTATAGAATTTTACAACATGAGAGAGAGATAGGGGAGAATGAATAGTGGTATAAAACATTTTGACCCACACATGAGTGGAGTGTAATGTGATCTCCATAAGGTTTATCACCATGTGCAAAATCATCTCCACTTGAGATAAAACCATGTGCCACCTCCATGTGGCTCTAAAACTTCCTCCCCACTTCTAAAAGTGAGTCCAAACACTTAATAGTGTTATTTTTATCTTGTTATCCAAGGGTCAACATAGTAGATTCCTACTTTATACAAGCCCATATGCCACCCCATGTGACACCAAAAATTTCACCCCACTCACACATGTGAGGGTAATCACCAATAGTGATTTCTTGTCTTCTTCTTCCATGTGCTCACACAAGTCCAAAAGGTGTTGCAATCACCTTTTGACTTTCTCTACACATGTGAATCATGGGTCCCCAAAAAAATTCAAACCATGCATAACCCTTTGTCTCTTCCACCATGTGACAACCTACATGTGACTCACTAAGGACAAAACCCATGTCCTCTAGTGGAGTACTATGCTCCACACTTATCACATCTTAAGACCCTCCATGGGATCACTGACACATCACCATCCTGCCACATCACCTGATGCCATGCCACCTACATGCCACATCATTACACACCCACATGCCACATCATCCACATTATATGTCACCATGAATAGTGACTATAAATAGTGCATGTGAATAGTACTTCATGAATAGTGACATGTGAATAGTGGCTTCACATCCAACAAGAATCATAAAATATAATAAGTTCTTAAAATAATGATTAATTTGATTGAACCCTAGCCTAACAATCAATATGCACTCCAATATTATAAATAAATAGCATCATGTATCTTGATGGAAAGTGAATCAATATTTCATTCCAACTATGTTCATTGTGAAAATGAATTGATTTATAGTAATCAAACTCCAAGAATAAATTAATGATAAACTAATGGTTGAAATTTTTATGTACTTAAATGGTTCTCTCCAATTTTATTATCAATAAGTACCATCATGTATCTTGATGGAGAGTGAACCAATATTTCATTCCAACCATGTTCATTTTATAAATGAATTGACTTATAATAATCAAATTATGGCAATAAATCAATGATCAACTAATGGATGAATTGACTAGTTTCCAAATTTAAGATCAATATTTTGGATTTTACCACACATTCCATAAGGTCGGCTAAATGAAATTATAAAAATACTAGCCTATAAATACATGTCAATATTAATTCATTAAACCCACTTATTATTCACTTCATACAAGCATACATACTTCTACACATTGAGAAAATTTGCCCTATTCTACCCAAATTTATTGTCAAGTATCTAATCCATCTTTTAGTTGCATACACAGTCAATGGAGCACAAATTAACATTCACTATAGGTGGGATAACTTTGTGCACTTGATTTCACTCCTTGGAGAATTGGATACGTAGGCAATGATCAACTATCAAGGGGTGATTGAGGTCAACTCAGTGCATTACACTACCCTCTTTTTATTACAGGTTGTATAGCTATCAAAGTGCCCTAAGGGTTTTAAAGATAAGATGATTAAAATAATGATTTATGTGTGGAAATAACCTATGATAAATAGCTCATATTTTTACTCATCTATAGGTACAAAAATTACAATGATTAGTTTGAATGTTTAGTCAACACAAATAGGTCCACAGTCAATAGACTCAGGCATACTACGTTGCTGTCTCTCTACTATGCTACTATCTATATTAATGTTTTTTTTATGCCCATGAGCTATCATTTCAAAATTAATATTTTATTTGCTTTATCTTGGTTTTTGTCTACCAAATTTAATGGGGATAAGTCTCCAGTCAAGTTTCAGATGCATTACACCATTGTTTGTCTATTGCACTCCTATCCAGATTTTGTTTCTATTATTGATTTTGATATTGAGCATGTATAATCATCACGTCTTCTTATTTACATAGCCAAACATTTATAACAGTCAATAGAGATCAATTTGTGAGCAAAGTATAATCCTTCTTAGTAATTTCTAAAAATAACAATTTTCCATATTCAGTATTTGTCAAAATTAGAAAAGTTAATCATTTGTATATATTTAGCATTCTATTTTTTCCATTTTTATAGGTCTATTTAATAAAAAAAACTTATTAATGATATATAGTATTTCATAAAAAATTTGATAAAACAAATATATAATGACCCATTATGGTCAATTAGATGTTTCTTTCCCCAAATTGACCAATCTTTCAATAACTAGGGCTAATTGTGACCAATTAAAAATAATTTTGATAAATTAAGATCAACCATAGGTAAAATTATCCCTAAATTGATCGATATTGCACTTAAAATGGATAACTATGATTAATTATGACCAATTAAGGTCAATTAAAAGTGCAATAAGAATCAACTAGGTTTGATTAGTCTTAGATCAACAAAATATTAGACTAAGAAGATAAAATTTAAACTAATAATGACTAGTCAAAGTCAATTAGGTGATATTTTCTCCAAATCATATAATTCTTATACTAACAAGGACTAATTATTACAAATAAGTATAGATTAAGGTTAATCAAGGATTTGATTACCCTTGAATTGGCCATATTTTTTTACTAAAAATGCCTAAATATGATCAGTAATACTCAATTACAATCAATAGGGTGAAATTATCCAAAAATTGACTAACTCTTGTACTAACAAGGGCTAATTAAAACCAATGATGTCTAGTTAAGGTCAATGAAGAGTTTTATTATCCCCAAATTAACCAATATTTTAATTAATAAGGTCTATTTACAACCAATTACAGGCAATTGGTTATAATTGTTAGAGAAATGATGGCCTAATTGGGGCTTTGTGCACACAATTACCCTTTTATTATCATTATTGGTGTTTTTAGGTTGTTATTAGATTGAATCTAACAAACCAAGGCACTAATTAGGATCAACTGGAGTAATGAAGGATGATTTTTTACTATTTTCACATAATTAAACAATTTCATCATTTTTTGATGTCCATCGGTCACTATTAGACTAAATTCAATAAACCAAAGCCCTACTTAAGTGTGATCAATGAAATGAAGGTCAATTTTGGGCACATGAACAATTGAACCTTGATTTTGATTTTTTTGTGATTTTATATCATTATTATATTGTAATTGACAAATCAAGGCCCTAATTAGGAATGATAGAAGAAATGAAGGCTAATAATGGGTTATCCACACATAATTCACCCCTATGTGTTGTTATTATGTGTTTGTATGTCATTATTAGACTAAATTTGATAAAATGGGGCCCCAATTTGGTATGATCAAAGCAAATAAGGTAAATTTATAGCCACACACATAATTGAACCTATTTTATCATTATTTCATGTCCGTAAACCATTATTAGAGTAAAATCGATAAACCAAGGCCCTAATTAGAAGTGATCATGGCAATAAAGGTTGATTTGGGACTATGAACACACAATCAACATAAGGTTTACATTTTTTAGTATTCTTAGGTCATTTTTTGATGAAATTTGAAAACCCAAGGCCCTATATAAGAATTATTTGAGAAGTGAAGCATTTTTTGGTATATGTTCATAATAGACCCTTGGTTGTCATTATTCAATGTTCCTAGGTTGTTATTAGACTAAATTTAACAAAACAAGGCCAAAAATAGGTGCAATCATGGTGATTAATGTTGCTTTATGTCTATACACACATAATTGAATCTTATTTATATTTATTGGTGTTTTTAGGTCATTAATAAACTAAATTTAATAAAACAAGTCCCTAATTATTATCAAGAAGTTAAGGATAATTTGGGAGTATGTGCATATAATTGACCCTTGTTTATCATTGCTATTAGCTTAGGATGTAATCGAGGATCAAGGTATGAGTAGACATAAAACATAAATATATGTAATATGCAAAAAGAATTATGTAGAAGAGATACCTATTGTAGAAGTGAAATCAAACATGAGCTAGATTTATTCAATAATAAAAAAATTCAATTCTTAACATTAGAAACATTAATTCATCATTATATCATTATCCAAAAAATCTTTGAGAAAGGTATATATATATATATATATAGGTGGAATATACACATGATCACACATCCTCATGAATGCAGGACTATCTTCTCCAATGAACTAAATAAACACCTAAGTAAGATAAATAAACATGTGTAGGGGAAAACCATTAAATGGAATAAAAACCTACACTAACACCCCAATTAAGTGTATCTTAAGTGGGTAATAGAATTAGGTCCCAGCACAAGGCCTGATGAATTACCCAAGTAAATAAAAAATATCCCTAAAATACTAGAGAGAAGCCCCCTAAAGTAGAGAGAGAAATAAGGAACTAAAAAACCTCCCCATAATATGAACAATTTCAATGATGAGATCATTTGCTTGAAGACTGAAAAAGGTCCATTTGCATTGAATAAAGTTTCTACCCATTTCAAGAGGAAGAACACAATAACTTCTTTGAAATAATATCCATTCCACAATGGAATATGTAGGTAGAAGTATGAATATCTTTGAAATTGGTCTAAATTTGAAGTTCACCATAGGCCTAACAAGATCATTCATAGGAAATAAAGTAATGCCACTGAATTAGACATATTATAAGAAGGACAAGGTACATTCACTAAAAGAATGTCCATGTGAAGTGGAGATAATGTATCAATATCCCTCAATACCATGTCAGAAGAATGCAAATCCATAAGAAAGGAAGAGTCACTGATGCTCTATAAAAATGTGGATGTGTCACATAACACAATAGAGACACTCTCATCAATGGAGACAAAATGATCATCCGAAGGAAAAATATGTGATGGCTCTATAATAGTTTTTTTTACATAGGAATGGAAATGGTTTCTATAAAATACATCTCAAGTCTGGTAGAAACTCATCCCATAGGGGTGGCTCAAAAAAGAGAAGAATAATGTCTAATAGAAATGTGTCATCACAATAAATTATAAAAGGAGAATAGATTACAATCTCAGAAGAAGAGTATCTGATAGGAGGTGGAGAGATTACAATCTCAAAAGTATAGTCACCAAAGAGATTTTGAATAATGATTTAAATAGTGCAAGGAATCTTTGTGTGCTCCAAATGGTGGTGTAGATCCATGGAAACATTAAGCAACAAGAAACCATACACCGTGTCACATGAATTGAGCTAAACTAGGTCAGTGCGTGCAAGCGCATATCTTTATAAAAATGGATAGAGGTCTTATTGATTAAAAAAACATTCCATGCACAAATACCATGAAGCATTGTTTATCCTTCCAATAAGAAGCAAGGGAGATAAATATTTATTCATAATGGTCTCTTGAACATATCTCTCAAAGAATGGACATCGGACTGAGTTAAAAATGCATCCACAAAGGAGATAAATACATGAAATCAATGACATAAGTGATAATACACCCTTTGAAGTGGAACATCAAACTCAAATGAAAATGTGTCCATAAATAAGGGAAATTTGTGCAATTATGACACCTTAGTTAAATAAAGAGAGTGTGCAAGAGAGAAAAGGAAATGTGATGCCCTTGCAATTATATAGATTCAATTTTATAAGGCTAAAAAATAACACCAATACATAGAGATAAAAAAATTTACAATTTAAAAAAAATGTGCCTACAAAGGAGATGTAGGCTAAACATTATGTGAGTTTGAAGTTCTTGCTCACAAAAGAAATATCCACTTTATATAATTTTTTGGGTGTGTAAAATTTTGACTCAACTTTTCAAGAAAAAATTAATCCCCCTTGGGTTGATTGTGACCAAGGGATAAAATACCATATGGACAAGGGTTAATCCCTAAGATGAGTGCCCCCATGATACATTTTAATGTTGCATAAATGTCACATCAGATTTGGGAGGGTAGAATGCACACATTAGTGTTAGGAGGGATAAATTCACCTTGGTAGAAATAAGAGCCTCTCGAGAAATTATCAAATCATTCAAGAGTTTATGATAATTATAAAAACTTTAGAGATCTCTGACAGCTATTAGGATTGTACTATTTTTTGATAGGTGTTGAGATGGATAGCAGTTCCAACAATGTCAGGATAACTGTTGGTTTCAACAGTGTTAGGATGATTAAGATTTCTAGCATTTCTAAGATTGTCAATGGTTCTGGCAGGTGATAGGAATGTTGAAGTTTCTATCAATGTCAAGATTACTGATAGTTATGGTAGTACTAAGATTATTAGTTGTTCTAGTATCACTTGGTAGTTTTTTGATAGGTGTCGAGATGGATAGCAATTCCAACAATGTCAGGATAACTATTGGTTTCAACAGTGTTAGGATGATTAAGATTTCTAGCATTTCTAAGATTGTCAATGGTTCTGGTAGGTGATAGGAATGTTGAAGTTTCTATCAATGTCAAGATTTTTGATAGTTATGGTAGTACCAAGATTATTAGTTGTTCTGGTAGTGCTAGGATTGTTGGTAGTTTCAACAATGTTGGGATGAGTGGAGAGTCTGGGAGGTGTTAGGAACATCAATGACTCTGACAAGTTTCTAGATGGGAACCAACTCTAACAGAAAAAATTGAGGGATCATCCAATAGGTGTTAGGATGATGAATGGTTCTGGTAGGTGCATGTAGATGTCACATGTTTGATAAATTTGTATGCAGGGGTAAAAAATTTACTTTTGGAAAAAACACATGGATCTACTACTACTCCACAAAATCCATAAAAGACCCACCAAAGTTCTCCAAAAACCTTAAAAAACCTAGAAATGGTTTTTCCTTAGAAGACCATAGTGATATAAATTTACACAAAATCCAAGAAAATAACCTAAAATCCTTAAAAAATAGTCAAAATTGATTGTCACAAAACTAGGTCATATTTACAACCAATCCTAGGCTTTTAACATCTTCTGAATCTAATGGTCAAGATGTTTTCCATTAAAATATATCAGATGAAATATGAATAGTAAGAGACATGTTTTTCAATATTCTTTTTCTAAATTTAAATCAGCGAAGGACTCCATAAGAAGATAAAAATATGAGAGAGGGTGAATTTTTAATGTGCTAGTTCAATGAATGGCAGATCTATGACATGCAAGTTGAAACTAAATATTGCACAATAGGAAATTTTGCATTCGGTTACCAAAAACCATGCTATGATACCATGTCATATTAGGATGAAATCTATGTTAAGGTCTAAATAGACATGAAGCACAAATTTATTTAATATGTAAAAGGAATTATGCATAAGATATACATGTTGTAGAAATGAAATCAAACATGAGCTAGAAGAAGCTTGTGTTCAATAATCAAAATATTTAATTATTAAAATATGAAACATTAATTCATCATTTAATCACTATCCAAAAAAATTATAATAAAGGTACATATATAGGTGGAAGATAGACATGATCACACATCCTCATGAATGTGTGATTAACTTCCCCAATGACCTAAAATAACACCTAAATAAGCTAAATAAACATGTGTAGGGAAAAACTATTAAATGGATTAAAAACCTACACTAATAATTATTTAGTATTTTTATGTGATAATTAGAAAATAAATTACCTATAAAGGAAATAAAAACAAAAAAAAAGTACAAAGTATGGTTTGATGTGTGCCCATCACCATAAATCAACCTTCATTACCTTGATTTCAAGTGGTAGGGGCACTGTTTAGTTGAATTAAATCTAAAAAGGAAACAAAAACACACACAAAACACCCATGGGGGTATAATATTTCCCCATGACCTTCAATTCACCTTTTTTCCTTGACTACACATGATAAAGGCCTTGGATAGTCAAATTCATTTTACAAAATAAATGTGAACACACAAACACGACACCTGGTGGTCTAATGTTTGCATATTTTTCAAAATTCTCTATACAAAAGAAATAAGAAGAAAAACATATGACACTTTGTGTTTTAATGTGTTCTCATAGCCTTAATTCAACCTCAATTTACTCGATTACATATGATAAAATTCCCATTTAGTTAAATTCATTCTAAAAATTAAACATGAACAAAAAAAAATGACAAATTATGGTCTAATATGTGCTTGTATCCCTAAATTGATCTTTATTTACTTGATTACATGTGATAAGGGCATCATTTAATCAAATTCACTCTAAAAATGAAAAATGAACTCACAAAAATGAGACATTGTGGTCTAATGTGTGCCCATAGCCCTAAATTTACCTTCAATGCCTTAATTACAAGTGATAGGGGCTTCATTTCTAAAATATAACTCAATTATCACCTTATTTGTCCAAACATGTAACATTGGGATGAATTATATTTCCTATATCTATTGGTCCCCAAACATGTCCTACATTATTCTATAAAAATTATGCCATCCCTATTTCACTACAATGTTGTATTAGGTACTCCATGGTTACAAATGATGAATGCAATACTTGATAGAAAAAAGATCACACGTATTTCAAATTTAAAGGTGACAAGGTTTCAATTCATTGAGATAATACACATGAAATTAAATATTTAGGACATCCCAAGGATGATATTTGTACATCTCAAAAACAACTTAAGTGGGTTCCTGAAAATAATTGTATTGTTGATTATATTACTAGAGAAAAGAATGAACCTAAGGAAATAATTGTTAGTACTCCATCCCCCATGAATTCTGACACCAATGACACATTTCAATGTACTAGAGATATCGATAAAACATACAATTATTTTTTAGAGACATCTCATCCTTTTTCTAACAGTAATGTGCCTTCGCTTGTGTGTATTGTGTATTTTAATTACTCTACTCACTCATATTATTGGTTAGTGTTTTTTCCTACTTACTATGAGCTTCAATGAATATATGTTTTGTTTTATTTTAGGCACTAAGTCATCATATATCCTAGTTTACATTTACATGCTACATTTACATTATACTCATTTCCTTTTACATTCTTATATATGTCCTTTTGTAAATCACATAAAAAATAAATGCAATAATCTAAAAATCAAAGACATACATATATACCTATGCAAAGATAATATGAAAAAATAAACTAAATATATATCTAAAAAATCATAGTTTCCCCCATACATAAAAAATATATTCATATGACTCATACATATCTCAAAAATTACATTTATTGCAACTAGGTGGAGAGTGCTCAACTCTACCTGATGCTTTATATATAATCCCAACCCTACTCCTAGCTCTACTGCTCTTCGCCACACAAGATCATGATATATATATATATATATATATATATATATATAATAGGTTCTCTAAATATAATGATGTTATCCTAATCTATACGCTCATGTGTCTCATAATGAGCTAGTTGAACATGGGTCTATGCATGTGCTTTTAGTACCACTATCAATTGGGCTACTAAATACTAAGCTATAGTACCATCTCAGCTAGGTAAGGCACTAGGTTTTCCTCATCCTCATCTATCTATTTGTGCCTCTAGTTGTCTCACCTAATCCTTGATTTGTCTAAATAAATCCTCTGCCTGATCATCTCAATCCTCTGCATCAATGGCTCTCTGCTCCTCTATAATTAAATATTCCCAATTATGAGTTATGGGATCAAAAATATGTACAAACTCCCTCGCTTTAAAATTGGCTATCTTTAACTGATCCTCTCAATCCTAAATATCTACCACATACTAGCATAAAGCCACATACATAATACCCATCCATTGAGAAGATACTACAAAACACACAATGCAGTAGTCAAAACATTGAAAATCAAAGGAAATCTCTATTATAAAATTAATAAAGCATATAAATTACAAATGTTTAACTACATATTTGGAATCCACATCCACTATAGGACATGGTGCTAACATGGCCTTTCCCTCTCTTATAACATTCACATCATTTCCATCATCTTGTCCTGTCAACACTTGTAGATGTGGATTTCACCCTACAATCACAGAAAAAAACGTATATCAAATATCAAGCAAAAATTAACAAAAAACACAAGAAAATACAATAATAATTCATTTTAATTCAAAATGCAAATATATTATGAAGGGTCACAATCATAGGATTTTGATAATAATTGTTAGCTGAGATCATAGTCATGGGTCATAAGTGTGGGTCAACATCATGGACTAGGGTAATAATCATGGGAAAAATTGTATAGCATTGGTCAAAATTATGGTAACAATGTCAAACTCATGGAAAAGGGGGTAAAATTTTCTAAGGTCCTATATTATATCAAAATGCATAATTTTTTTAATTCTAAACATTTAAAAAAAAATGAAAATTACTTAAAAAGTTAATGAAAATCTCCAATTTTAGTAGTCAATTGTTCTATACCATGTTTGGTAGTGACTCGCAATTGAACACACTCTAATTGAATGGAAATCATAGCTCATATGACTACCATATTTTATATCTTAGAGGTTAAATAGATAAACTCTATAATTCCAAATGATCAAATGCAATCAAATTTTAGATTGACTTGGTATTATATACCGTAAACATTTTTCTAAAGTTTTTATACCAAAATTTAAATTTTCTATATTATTAATTGATTTCAAGATTTTATGATCTCATTTCACCTATAGAGAGACACGTGAGTACATTTCACCTACCTAATTGCATTATTTAATACCATGATCAATATTTATCACTGATAAAGTATTTATTGTATTTTATATGCATTTATTACTCCTTACCGCTTTCACGATCCTAAGCTATACTATTTTAAAATGACACTTTACTAAGTTGATATCATCCTAAAGATATAAAATATGGATCCTCATTCAGGGTCACAATATTATCACTCTCAGTATGGATCTCATTTAATACATTATGCCCTTAAAGTGGCATGGTACATATTAGCATGTATAGCATCACTAGCTACTATAGGGATTCATTATTTGTATACCTTACTATACATAGAGTGCTACATACGGAATCATACCCACATATTCCTTGTGAATTCAACTAATTATATCTATATATTTCCATTATGGGCATCATACACACACATTTGTAATCCATTATTATCTATGTCTTTCCATTGGGGGCATTATAACCACAAAAATTATTATAATGTAACTATGACTATATTTCATTTGGGGCCATCATACCCATATATTCTCTAGGAAAATTATAAATTATTTCTTACTTATATAGAGATTGCTACATCTATGTGCCTAGAGATCCTATATTGATTATATCAAGACAAACTCACATATCCTTTTCACAATTAGTCATATTATGGGTGTCACCCTCAATGGATTAATTGACATAACACTTCCATATTTTGCCATTATACTATGTTGAGGAATATTTTTGTCCCTCTTTACTATCTACTATCCAGGCATAATGATTTTTCCCACCTTGCCACTATTTCCACCTCATGTGGGTCACATATTCATATTGTGCTTTACATGATGATATATTTCTATAGTTACATACATGTATTAAATATATAATTTTAAATGATTACAACATATAAGATTATTTTTCTAGAATAGCACATGATGAACATGACTCTTTATTTTAAGATGAGTGATATGCAGGAACACATACACCCCTCACCTCAAAAGAGGACATCCATGAAAATATTTTATCCCTAGAGATTCAATCATAGAAGATTCTTTCATCATATTTATATCACCAAATAGTCTATTTCCAATTATTATATTTCTAGTTACATATTCAAATTTTGGGTCTAGGAAATACTAAGAGAAACCACGAGTCACTAGATGTCTACTTCCCTAATCAAGAAGTAGATTTTTTATTCCATGTCTTGTTGATTGCCAAATTTTATTTCCAAAATTCAATTTCAACACTAGATTTCCTAAGAGTGACAACATGGTTCTTAAACCATTTGGTGTATTCATCCTTTGCTTGCTTTTGATTAAATTTTATCATTTTCTTACATTGACTATCGATTCAAAAAGACATTAACTAATTTTAGGCAATTGTGTTTGCTTATAGGTACCCCAAAGTTGTTGATGATGGTGTAGGTTAATCTAATACAAAAATTCAAAGTTCACCTTCTATCCCTTAAGGAGTATGTTAGTATCACTTTTTCATTTTTTTTAATTGATATACATGTTGTCACTTGCATTTATGACCCCTAAAAGCCCACTAAATGACCCAAAATGAAAAAAAAACTTATTAGACCATGAATAAGGCCAAAAAAACATTAAATAACATTAAATGGATTATAAAAGACCCTATGACAAAGTATTAGATCCATAAAACATCTGAAAACCAAGTTTTTTACCTATAGGGATTCAAATTTGACCTTGAAGTTAAATTTGGTCAACAAATTATTGACTCATAGGGGTAGTTTACCTACTATACTATAGATCAAGAGCCTTATCCTATCCATGGGATAGGGAGTAAATTAAATATTGAAGACAACTAGAAATGAATTGCCTAAAACACACACAAAACAACCATAACACACCAATAAAACAAAAAACAAAGCAAGATACCAACAAGACTCACACATGTGCATAAGCACTTAAGGAAAATAAGAAAAATATCAACTATGTACAAGGAGAGAGGAGAAATTTAGTAGTAATGTTTAATATATATCCCATTGAATGGGATATGAAGCTCCTCCCTATCTAACTTTGAGAGTTGGAAAGCATTGTGTTACTTGTATTGAGTGATGACATAAGGGCCACTCCACAAAACATCAAACTTATTGTGTTTTCTAGCATTAGCCCTATCTTCATCCCACTTTATAATAATGTCCCCAATTTGGAAGCTTCTTGGCATGGATTTCTTATCAAAATATCTCTTTGTTTTATCTTGGTGAGCTCTCATAATTTTCATAGCTTGATCCTTTGTTTCTTCAAGCTCCATCAACTCACACAACCTGACTTCCATGCTTTCATTTTCCATCAACTCCACAAGTTTTGTGGATGTAGCCCATGTTGGTTGAACCATGTTAAATATGGTGTCTCTTATTTTGTGCATGTTTATGTTTATTTTCTATATATTTGTTTATTTCATTTCATAGTTTCTCTTGTATGTGATTTGGGGATAAATCTGGGTCTTAATTTTTCCTAACAAGCAAGGCATTACTCAAGCCCCAACTCTTGAAAGTATTGATTTCTCAAAGGATTTAAACTTGTATACCTTTGGAAATTAAGAGGTAATCTCTACCATGCTCACTCAATCAAATGAAGAAAACTTGGAACAACTTATTGTCTTCTTTAGTCAAGGATTGGAAGGCTATGAGGTAAGATACACCTATATAGAGAAGCAAGTAATTTCAATTGTTAGAAGTCTAAAGAAGTTTAGGCACATGTATAACAACAAGATTCATATATTTTTACCTCATCCTAGTGTTAAATAATTCCTTTTGAGAAGAGATTTGAATGAAAAAAGGGATGGTTGGATCACAAAAGTGATGGAATATGATGTAGAAATAAAGACAACCAAGCTAGTGAAAGGGAAGAGATTATGTAAGCACCTTGATATATATTTGAAAGAAAAAAAAGAAGTTTTTTTTATCCCTTCATGATGATCCTATGACAACTGCATCTTCATCAATGAGGAGTTGGACACAAGAAATAATCCATTTTCTTCAAACTGGTGAGTGTCCACAAGGTCTAGATAGAGCCAAAAGAAGGTACTTCAGATTACAATATATTCCTTATGTAATTATTGATGGAGTGTTATTTAGGAAATATTTCTTAGGTGTGTTATTGAGATGTGTTGAATCAGATTAGGTTGAGAAGATATTGTTTGAGTTTCATGATGGACCAGCTCGTGGTCACTTTACTCCAAGAACCACAACTGCTAAGATTATAAGACATGGATATTTTTAGCCTAGTTTGTTTAAGGATACTCATGCATGGGTAAGTAAATGTTATAAATGTGCCCTATTTGATTGAAAATAAAAACTTGCAGCCCTGTCTCTTCATCCAATACAAGTAGACCAACCCTTTATGCAATGGGGTCTAGATTTCATAGGTTTAATCAACCCACCTTCTAATGCTGGTCACAAGTGGGTGTTGACTGTCACAGATTACTTTAAAATATAGGTATATGTTGTATCTCTCAAGAAAGAAAATGAAAGTTCAATTTTAGACTTCTATGAAAGCATAGTGACAAGATTTGGGGCTCCTTCAACAATAATTTTAGACAATGCATTGGCTTTCCTTGGAATGAAGACAAGTGAGTGGGATTTGAAACATGATATTTACCTTAGTACTTCTTCCAAATATTATCCATAAGGGAATGGACTAGCTGAGTCCACTAATAAGAATATAATCAAGATCATCAAGAGGACAATAGAGGAAAACCAAAGAACTTGGCACTCCAAGTTGAAGATAGCTCTTTGGGCTGATAGAATCACCCCCAAAAGAGCCATTAGAAACTCACCATATACACTTGTTTATGGGAGAGAAGCTAGACTACCTATTTCACTTGAGTTACCAAATTTGGGTCTCACTTACCAGCTGGAGTTGATGGAAAATTAAAGCATGGAAGTTATGTTGTGTGAGTTGATGGAGCTTGAAGAAACAAGGGATCAAGCTATGCAAATTATGAGATCTCACCAATATCAAACAAAGAGATAATTTGATAATAAATCCATGCCAAGAAACTTCCAAAAGGGGGAAATTATTCTAAAGTGGGATGAAGATAGTGTTAAGCCTAGAAAACACACAAAGTTTGATGCTTTATAAAGTGGCCCTAATGTCATCACTCAATGCAAGCAACACAAGGCTTTCCAACTCTAAAAGTTAGATGGGGAGGAGCTTCATATCCCAGTCAATGGGATATATCTTAAATATTTCTACCAAGGTTCTCCTCTTTCCTTGTACATAGTTGTTATTTTTCTTGTTTTCCCTAAATGCTTATGCACATGTGTGAGTCTTGTTAGTGTCTTGCTTTGTTTTATGTTTGTTTGGTGTGTTGTGGTTGTTTTGTGTGTGTTTTAGGTAATTCATTTCTAATTGTCTTCAAGATTTGATTTATTCCCTAGCCCATGGATAAGATAAGGCTATTGATCTGTAGTATAATAGGCATACTACCCCTATGAGTCAATAATTTGTTGACCAAATTTGACTTCAAGGTCAAATTTGGACCCCTATAGGTAAAAAAATTGGTTTTTAAGATGTTTTAGGGGTCTAATACTTTTTCATAGGGTATTTTATAATCCATTTGATGTTATTTAATGCCTTTTTGGCCTTAGTCATAGTCTAATAAGTTTATTTGTCATTTTGGGTTATTTTGTGGGTCATAAATGCAAGTGGCATGGTTCCCAAGGTGTCTAGGTGTCTTATTTTCCTTGAAAATTTCTAATATGTCTGATTACCTATTAGGAATGTTATTTCAATCAGACTATTGCAGGTTATCTAACTAAAGATCAAGTAATCAACTAAAAAAAAGGAGTTTAACACTTGTTTGACACATGGGGAAGGGTGACACATGGGATAAGTCCATATAATGTATATTAATCTTAATTAGGTTCATTTCCATGATTGAAATTATCTAGAAGTGTCATTTTTAAGCTAAAACTATTCTACTCTTTTTTTACCTTTATAAACACATAAAAGTGACCAACAAGTTTGTGCTTAGTATGGTCAGTAGAAGAGGTTCCAGGTAAAATGATTTTGGGAGGTGGTATTAAACTCAAAGATATTAATTTTAATAGAAATATTTCTAATATTTATCAACTATGCTTTATGAACCATCCCTAATAAGTTGACTATGTTTTTTTTCTCACTATTTCCTATACCATATAGATTTTACTCCATTTTGGACAAGTCTGTATAAACCAATTGGTGATGTTGAATCCAGAGGATATTATCTCTATTATCATATGCTATCCATTATTATTTTTATGTTTCATGGTGTTTTTATGAGCAATTTATTTCATGTTGTAGGAAGGTGTCACCATTGTGAAGCTTCAGTTAGGTTCTTCCTTGTTGTAGAATGTTGGTATTCTACATAGGTATCATGTGAATAGAATATGTTATTAAATAGGTCTCAAATCCATATGATCACCTCATTCCATTTTTGGTTTCACCATATCATGCTTTAGGTAACTTTAAATCTTGTCATTCTTCATAGTCAACTCTTCACTCAATCCCACTTGTAGTCACATGTATGGAGCTTGTTTAGCTTGTTCATGAAATGGTAGTGAGGTTGTATCATATTTTTAAATTAATTATGAGATGAGAATATTTAATTTGGATGTTTGGGGAAATGCAAGACTGGTTACAAGCTCATTCATCACACCAAACAGTCACTAACTATACTTGTATGATTTGATCCAGATGTTTGCTAGAGGTTTTCATGTTGGAATAAATGTTATGAAGCTTATCTTAGAGTCTCCTAAATGAAAATAATGAATTTAAAGGATTTAAAATGAGTTTTATTTGTTTATGAGTCCATTCATTAACATATCCTTCTCCATTCCATGCTCACTGCCTACATACAACCCATACACACCTACAACAACCTCCTTGATGACATCATGTTGAGAGGTGGAAATATTGATATGTGTTTCAATATCTTAATATTGATAAGGGTGCATTGGGATAATTGGTGAAGGAATAAAAGTGTTTAAAAACCTATCCATCTTACATATTACTCAAAATTTCATGCTTACTACATGTGTATAAGAATGACCACCTACATGTGGTACCATAGAGCTTTGGATGTCTTTGTATGAGGAATTTAAAACATGGAAAAACCAATTTTTTTAGTTTCTAGCATGTAATTTAACAATTTTATACCTATATGAGGTGTCAAAAGGATAAATGGAAGGTTAAACATCTTTGAGGAAGCAAATACTAAGTTTAGGGAAACTTTCTTAAAAAGGTGAAAATAGAGGTCTAGGGCATGTTGTGAATATCATACAACATGGCTGTAAATTTTTTTAAAGCATGTAAATAGATAGAACTTGTAGCCCCTAGCATATATAGGATCAATGCCAAAGATGGAGGTCAGAAAGTGAGTAGAAGATAGAAGTTGAAGGCCTCAAAGATGCCTTTAAAAGTGCTAAAACCCCGCATTAACATCTACAAGATTTGATTTTTGAATGACTTTGACATCCTAAGGCTAATTAAAAAACATATTTTCATGGTTGGAAGGGTCCTAATGATTAAATGGTGTATATAATAACATTAATATCATAATTATGATGTTGATATATAGTATTTCAAGCCTCATGGACACCTACAAGTGTCCCTTCTCAAGGAAATGTGCACCTACATTTGAGTATAGAAATAGTGACCTAAACAAGGTGTCTTGGTGGTGTTTTAGCCAATTCAACATAAATCCAAGTATTACCAGATCCTATATGGATTTAAAGCTTCATGGAAGGTCTTCAAACATCATGAATAATGTCTAATTAGGTAAATATACACCTATAAGAATCAAAGAGTAGTGTATCACAGTCAGGAGAGGGAGAACTCAGTTGGTAAGCTCAAGGTGCATGTAATGAGTATAGAAAGGGTTGGAATGATGGAAAAACCTATTAAAACCTCAATTAAGATCATGCTGACCTATATTAACTCTTGGAAATGTGAAACAAGCCTACATATACCTCTTAAGGCCCTGCATGCACCTATAGTTGAGTGTGCAGTCTTGATGAAGTTAAAGAGATGACTATGATTAGGAGAGAGAAGGTTTGATATCAACTTGAAATAATTTATGATAGATTAATAAAGTGTTTTCACATACTCTATAACTCCTTTCATGTTGACCACCTATTCTTCCTACTAGCCCAAAGGTAGCAGTCCATATAGTTGCACTAAGAGACCCATGTTGCTCAATGGGCAAGGATTCAGAATCTAAGGGAGAAGACTAGATTTTGGTGAATGTTAAGATTATTTAGCATGAATTTATGGTGGATAAATTTTTTAATAATCCTAATCACATTGGTTTTATGCCTTTAGGGGTTATTCTTAGGTGGAAGTGAAAAATGCAAAAAATAGTCCTTTTTAAAGGCCTTTTTTGGGCATTTTGAGTTGGCTAGGTGCCTAAATGAGGTAGTCTGACTTTTAAATTTTGTAAAAAAATTAATTATGACCTAAAAAACTTCCAAAACTTTCACTTTTACTTTAATTAAATGGATATATGTCACTATTTTGTCTTAGAGTTTAGCCAATTAGGGAAATTAGGGTTTTGGCAAAACAAACTAATGAAGCCAAAATGGGAAAGGGGATTAATAGGAAGTTTTGGGAACATAAATTAACATATTTTGAGATTTATGGAATTTTAATGGGTCCTATAAAACACTAAATCAAATTAAGACCTCTCAAAATGGTCAAGACACCCTTGCACACAACTCAACCAAGCAAGTTACAATTATCCCTAATTGGTGAATGAGAAGAAATGAGAAAGAGTGTTTGGGAGGTTGTGTGATGAACTTGAGATATTTAATTAGGTATTAAAAATCATGATACACCAACCTATCCATGAGAGATTAGTCCAAATATCCAAAACTAGCAGGGTGCATGCTAAGCTTATTAGGCCTTGAAGTGACATAGAGCCAATTGGGGGTCTATCTTCACTTCTAGATCCTAGTGAGTGTTATATCTGGTTGTAACATGTTCATGGGATGAATTTATACATGATTTATATTGTTTTATGTAGATAAACCCATAGGAAAGCTAATTTTAGCTCAGAGATAGTCCAAACATGTAGGAAATGTGAAAACAAGCTCGATAGGGTGATTTCAAATGCTCACATATTTCATGAGGATTTGCATGGATGTCAGGGAAGTTTATAAGGGTTAAAATGGGTCTTGAAATCTACTCTAATGGAATTTTTTTAAAACTTCAATGTCAGGTCTTTATGAATAAAGCTTAAGAGTGGAAACTACCTAAAACCCTTACAAACCCTTAGTCAAAACCTGATGAAGGAAATGAAGTTGGATATCTACTCTAATGACATATTTTACCCATGAAAGTGATTAAATTTTTTATAATACTCTCTCATTCTCCTCCGCATACTTTTGGATTGTATGGAATTATACAAATGGAGTACAAAACATGGTATTTTTTATTATTTTATGTATTTTATAGGTTCTAGGAATATTAAATGGATGAAATAAAGTTTGGGAGGAAGATATAGACTTTTAATAAATCAATATTTTCATTTAATGCTTTGTAAAATATCCTACATGTTTAAATAATAGCTTTCACCTCAGCTAGTCAAAACTGGCATAGTGAACATGATGGTGAGAAGTGTGAAAACTTCAAGTGGATGTACCTTTAAGGTGAACCTGAGTAGTTTAAGTAAATATAGGGTATTTAAAAGTGTCATCAACTCCCCCCATATATTTTCATGGAAAAATGAAGCCAATTTTGAGGCCTAGTGTGAGGGGTGACTGAATGAGGAGTTTCTTAGACTACAGATGGTGATGGCTCATTTAAAAAAGTTTTTATATGAAAAAGATTACAAATAATTCATATAGAGGCATGTATGTAATCCTTACCTATCATTCCAATCATCAGACCCATCCCTAATTAGTTTTGGGATGTTCAAACAGGTGTGAATCATGAAGGCAGTTTTCTGAGCCAACACAAGGAAGTTCATGCCACTTTTCATGAGTTTCATGCCTTGTATGGACACTTGTAATTTATTACGGGTAATTTAAAATATCCTTCTCATGCATATGTAACCTCTTTTATTATCTTTACAAGTGTCCAAGTGACCTTTGGACTTCCCTTGTCTCACCCCTCTCCCAAATGTTATAAGTAGTGAATCTCTTGGCTCTTTTGAGAAACCTCCATTGGTTAATGGTGAAACCCTATCCAATTTTGTATTTTAATGACTCTTGAAGATATAAAAAGTGAATTTTCCTACTTACATGCTGTACAATTGAGTTTTATTACATCTTGTTGGTTTTGTCTAGTAGAAGATGATCTTTTCTAGCATGTTATCCTTGATTATTCATAAAGTGTACAAAAGAGTAATTGTTACAGGGATTTTTTAGTGTTCTCTTTTAGTGTATAAGTTTTTTATAAGTGGTTTATGAATATATTATTCAAAGGATCATTCATTATCCCTCCTAAACAATCAAATATACCTCTTGAACCTAGAATATGAAACATTGATGTAACAATCTGTCTTGAGTTGTGAGTTATGTGTAAAAGAAGCTTTTATTTTCTCTAAGCAGTATAAATTCAGTCAATAGGAGGAAAGTAAATATTGATGCATCACCTTCTATCTTTCTAAGTTTTTCTTCTTAACCCTTTTCATGCAAAGTTGATAAGTAAGAGAGTGCTTCAAATAGTGCATCAAGGGAACTAGCCCTTCTAGAGATTCATCTCAAAAAATTGATTACCCACAGCAAGTGAGATGTTTCCATTGTGCCACTAGGATGAGGAGAGCTGAGACATATCCTCAAGGGGTGAAAATCTAGGTGAAAACAATACACACATGCATCAAACATACACACATCAAAATAAGTATTACATAAATACCTAAGTTTGGTATAAGGACTTATTATTGCATTATTTTAAATGTGGTGTTGTACATTTGGATCATTAGTTTAAATGAGGTATTTAATGGTGATCTTACTTGTGTCCTTGTTCTAATTTTATTTTCTATGTGGCCCTGTCATCTTCTCCTTATTCTATTTTTCTCTTATTTTATTCTTTTTTTTGTGTTTGGGTCACAATCGATGTCTCATTGATTCTATTTTATTCATAATCAACAATTTTACTGATTGTGACCCTTTTTTATTTTTGGGATCTTTTCCACATATTTTATTTTATTTACTTTATGTGTATCTATTTTGTCATCTTTTCCTTCTTATCTTATGCTAGCTCAAGTGCATCAGTAGGCCCCTAATTCTATGTTTGGAAGTCTATATATACAAAGCCTCCAAGAAGTATGTTGATAACAAGTATTACGAGGAATAAAGCTATTTTAAGTTTTTTGGATCACTACCAAATTTCTATTTTTGATATTTAAGTATTTTCAAGTGATTTGAAGGGTTTAAATTTTTTGTATATTATTAATAAGAGAATGCACAAGTAAATTTTCATGTAGTTGCATCTAATTATCTAGAGAGAAGGTGAAGTCTTATCTCTCTCTTGGGTTGGGATTCACTCACAAGAACTAGATCTACATTAAAAATTGATTTTGAGCTTGCTGGTTATGTATATGCAACCCCCAAGTGGGTGGTTAGGCCAATTACTCGAACATCTCTTTAGTATTTGATTATTATTAGGGTCACTTCAAAAGAGATACAATTAAAACATCTATTGATACCAATTCACAAATTTGAGGAAGGCACTATGGTTATTTATTGATGGGGAATGATCTTAGAAAGTTCATGCACTCAAAATTAGTAGAGGAAAAAATCATATCCTAGGTAAAAATCAGCAAGAAAAGATCATAATTGATTCCCTAGTTTGACTTGGTCACAACTGATGACTTATTCTAATCCAGTCATAATTGGCGGTCCATTAATTTTGATGTTCTGACTAAAATAGTCTTATGTTTCTTGATCTCATTTTACATAGCTTCTGAGTCCTCTTATTTACAATTGCACGCATTATTAGAACCTAAGTGCATCTATTTTAATGTTATTTCCCTCTCTTTCTCTTTCATTTCATTTCTAGTGAATGTGTAAAGATCATTGTACTGTCATTTCCATTTCATTAACCCTAGCTAAATCTAAAAAAATATTTTATTAATGTTTTTAATTAGATTTACTTGTATTATGATTTTAATGTAACGTGCATAATATAATTATGCATTATACATTATATTAGTGAAATAATAACATCCTTTCAATTAAAATATAATATTATAAAAACTTTAGCGAAAGAAAAAAAAAACATTGTTAATGTTTTATTTTTGCATAGATTAAGAATTTGAAATGTTAGAAATATCTTCTCAACTATGAATGTTTTATTTCGCACATATCTTATCACATATGCAAGACTTAGAAACTTTTGTAGCTTGGGATAGTCCAATAAGTACATCATTACAAGATTTTTTAGGTCACTTATCCCTGATACAATTTTCAATTTTGTAAAAATATTCTAGCTTAAGGCCACCCAGTGTTGTTATCCCAGTTAAGTCCACTTCAAGTAGATCTTCCATGCTTGAAATCCTAAGAGATTCAATTTTGGGACAATGCTTTACGAAAACTGAGACAATGGGCCCTAATTATACTATTATCATTTCTATATTTTCTAATGGACTCTAACAAGGAACTGCCTTTCATCACCATCATTTATTTTAGAATTAGATCACCCGATAATACTAGATATTATAAAAGATCTAACATTTCTATTGATTTTAGCTCCTAAAATGATGACATTATGTAAATCACTATACTTCTCAATTAGAAAGGGGACTAAAATTTCCAAATCATTTTTTTAAGAATGACTTTTCAATGATCACCGAACCAACATTCAAAATGCATTGTCTGACATTCGACTTTAATTTGATCAAAATAGAAATAAAACATGCCTATATATTTTTATACTTGGAAAATTTTAAATGCCACAAATGTTGCAGAGGAATCCATGGAGGAATGTTGGTGAACAACTTATCTTAGAGGTCAAACTCAAGCCTTCACATAACTATTTCAACATGATAATCTAAATTTCCTAAAAAATATGTGATACATTTAATCCAGTGAAAAATCAAATTGAAACACCTCAAACTTTGGCCATTAGTTTCAATGATGATCTTTTGGAACCCAGTAAATTTTTGCATGCATCAAAGTCAAATCTATTAATGAGGCAACCACAAAAGTGTTATAATTTTTTTTTTGGATGGAAGAGGGTATCTATATATTAATCAAAAATGATATGGTATAATGATAATCATATAAAAAAAGTGGGTGGAAAAGTCATGCCTTATGAGCGTAATCGCACCAAGGGCATAATAACCTTAGGAAAAGTCTAATTTTAAAGTGGTCAAAATTTGACCACACCCATAAAAAGATAAATGACACCAACAATTTAATAGAAAATTAGAGAGAGCAATGAAAAGATAACAATAAAAAGATATTTTAAGCAACCATAACAAACATGAACATTGGGGGAGGTGGTGGAGATGGTGGGTCCTAAGGCTTACCACCCTTTCCTCCCAGGGTAGGAGGATCCTCATCCATAGGTAAGGGCTCTAAACTAGTGTTTTTCTGAGCCTCTAATGTCTCATCTAGATTGATTTTAGGAGAGATTGTTATATCTAGTGGTGTAAATTTGCCTTAGGGCGAAGACCCCAACCCATGATGTCACCATCATAAATGGGGGAATAGATCCCCAGCCCCACCATCACCTCTAGATCTAGAAGAGCCACTTAGACCACCATGATGAGGAGAAGAACAATGAGGTGGTGATTGATAAGGAGAATGACTCCTATGTCTAGTTTTAGAACACTATCGACATTGCACACATCCTCATCCTTAGAGAGGTGTAGGATGTCATGGGGGCTTATGAGGTTCATGAATAATTATGCATGGGGCATTTCCCCAATGGTTGAGAAAATCCTAGAGGTGGTTGAGTTCTAGGTAGACTTTGTTTGTTTGACTTTGAATCTAAAGAGTAACATTATATAGAACAATAATTTTTTTAGTAACATAAAAAATACATTCCAACTCTTCATGATTAAATCAAGCATAATTTATATCTTTCTAAATTTGAAATAAAATATCAACTCAAAATATCTACCAAAATTTATTGTATTTTTTAGGGAACAAAGATGATTCCCCTAAGAGAGCTATCTTCCATGTAAAGAATGTAAGTCGAAAGGGTTGAAAAGGGAATGAATCCATTACCACAGATTGTGCATGAGATCAAAACTAAAAAAGGTGCTTAACAGTCTCTAGTTGATGACAAGCTAGGAAAATGGGGTTGGACACTCCTAAATGATTAAGTTAATTACCCATAGGCAATCCATGATAAAGGAGACACCATAAGAAATGAGTTTTTTTGGGTTCAATTGCAATAGACCACACAGTGCTAAAACATCGCACCCAAACCCCATGTATGGAATGGAGATTCTATTTGAGGTTGATCATTTCATCTAGAATATGCTGAGTGGATATTAAATTATAACCCAGTTGAGGAGAATACTGGTTGAAGTGGATGGTCGTGGGCTAGTGCTAATCCTTCCACCATAGAACAAGAGATTGACCTCTATTTTGTGTAAATACTCATCAGGCATGGAACCTTGAATTTATGTAATAACCTATGCATCTAAATTATTTAAATGAAATTTATTTTGAAATTGATACCAAGTGAAACAAGCCCTATTCTCCTTGTAAAATAGATCACTAATAACCATCACATCTTTCTTGAAAAGCCTTGATCGTTTAACCTAGGGGACTAAGGCAAAGGAAACATTGTGAAAATTTAAGCAAGGTGACCACTAGAGAGATTGAGAGTTAATGGAGAGGCCATTCCTAAAACCCTCAACTACCCAGTTCATGTGAGGCCTAAGAATATCCCAAGATTTCCATAAGATTTGAATCATAAAGGTACCCTTGATTTTACTGGGGTTATGAGTAGAGAGTGAAGACCTAGGCCTTGCCAAGCCTTTCTATAACATGGAATCCCCTGATAAATACAATGGCATAAAATAATCTTCCAAGATTCATTTCTATTAAGACCTCTAATAATCCATTTGACACCAAGGGCAAAGCCTTGAATTTTAATATCTAGGAGACCTAGTCCCCTATCTTCCTTAGTTTGATAGCATATGTTCCATGTAACTCTGTGGAAACCCTTATGACCCTCATAGTTAGCCCAAATAAAATCTCTTAGAAGATTTTATAATTTTTTGTAAGTGGTATTAGAAGGGGCCCAACAAGAGAAATAATTCACATAATTAGCTGCTAAGACTTTAAAGCAAATTTGAAATTTACTAGCAAAAGATATAGGCTTTGTGATCTATTTTTTTTTAACTCCCTACACCACATAAGACCATAGCTTAGAGGGAAAGGCCCAAAAAGAAAAAGGGATGCCAATAAAATTAAATTTCACCCCTTAAAGAAGACACTACCATCGATATCCCTCCCACTGAGGAGGTTTGGGGCCTAAAGACTGACGGTAACACTATGTCTTTCTCCATTGAATAGATGAGCTTGAATCCAAACAAAAAACATGGAGACATTCCAAGGAATTATTGACCTAATCTTCTTCCTCTTGAAGAGTGAGGAAATAATCATCCATTAAATGGCCTTTTAAAAGTTGTCTATCAGACTAAGGGAGGGATATGCCTTTCACCAAATCCCTAGGAGTGTAATTATTTAGGAGGCAGTTAAATCCTTATATTGCTAGCACATATAAAGAAGGGATTAAAGGGAATCCTTATCGGATAGAAAACTTAAGTTCAAACTGAGAATATTGGGTGACATTGATAGTAATACAAGCCCCAACATCTTGAAATAACATGTTAACAGTCTAAACAAATTTGGAGTCAAAACCAAGGGTCTACAACATGGCCAAAATGAAGGGCCATTCAATATGATCATAGGATTTATCAAAATCAATATTGACAAATATATCCTTTTGATTAGAAATATGAGCCCATTCCATACCTTCCCAAATGGCAATGGCATTGTCTAGAATGAATCTATTCTAAATAAAACTAGTTTGCTCACTCTTGACAATCAAAGGGAGAATGAGTTTGAACCTGAGGGATAAAGCCTTAGAAATAATAATGTAGGAGACATTGAGAAAAGTAATATGCCTCTAATTGGTGATAATTTTGGGATCACTAGCCTAGGGAATAAACTTAATGTTACCCTAGTTTATAAGGAATCCCAAAGAGTTGGTTAGAATAACTTCAAAATAAACTTGGTGAAGATCAGGATCAATAGTATCCCAAAGGGCCTAGTAGAAATCACATGGGAAACCATAAATTCCTAGATCTTTGTCAATTACCATCTAATTAATATCCTCATGGAGGTTGTTGAGAGATAAGGTCCTATCACATGCCACTCTTTATTAATTAGAAACTTTGCAGGGCACTACTTGGAGACATTTTTAGAGAGTTGTTTCCCATTCTAGAGAATAATCTTGTGCTAATAAAACACCATGGAAATGATGAATAAAATCTTGAATAATGTTGAAAAGTTTGGTAAGTTAATTATTTCCTTCCTTGACAACTTTAATTCTATCAGTAGTTCTCCTAGATTAGATAAGGGCAAAAAACACCTTAAGACTTTCTCTCTAATTTTCAACCAGTGCATACGAGCTTGCAGTTGATCTCCTTTGGTCTTGTGAGCCTCTTCAATTAGGATCTTGTGTCTCCAATGTGCCACTTGAGTTTGGATGTTAACATTGAAAGGTGACTTCTCCAGATCCTATAAAACCTAGATATATTCATGTTTGTAGCATTATGTAGACATTGTCTGAAAGAGGCCACTTATTTGTCATAAGTTTGAGGAAAATTGGAAGTAAATATAAGATCATTGAACCACAATTGAATCTAGCCAGTATCTCCCTCTGGCCAAGGAACTAGGGTTTGAAATCTAACAATGTGCCCCATTATTTTTTCATGCTTGAGGTGAGCATTATTGAGATAAAATTGAGTGGAGGTAGGCTTAATTTGAGGTGTCATTCCCTCAATATTAAATCAAATAGGGTGATGATCTAATTAAAAATATCAAGGATGATCGAGACTAGCCTGTCATGGGCTAGGGTAAAAAGGAAAAGATCTTACTCAACTAGAAAGGCTTGGTCAAGATGCTAAAGCACTCTATCTTCTCCTTATTGAAAATTGGACTAGGTGAACTAGGGGCAGTATGAATTTTTCTTTGGTGATGATTAGGATCAAACACCTTAATTTTGTTGTGCATATAAAACTAGGATTCACACTCACCATCACACCATTGCATTAAAAGACATATTTATTTATCCTTAATTGATTCCATAATGTTGAAATAATCATAAAGGGTCCAATATGCATCAAGAAGTGATTTGACTAGCAAACTCCATAGAGTGGCCCATTTCACAACATTATTAGAGACATACAAGTTAACCAGCCCAATGATGTGGTTATTAAATTCAAAAAGGGTCCACACCACCTAGTGAGTGGGGTCTGAGCCCTATGAAGTAATATTATGAGATAGCTCTAGAGCCAAAAAAGTGATGACCCCACCATGCATAGCTTCATGCCCAGTAGCCTAACATATGGCTCTAGGCCAAATTATTCAAGTTGCATTCTATAGTAAGAAGCCAAAAAATCTTGGCCTATTGTAAATAAATAATTTTCATGCTACTAAAAAGATGAAAACTATTCTTGTTGCATAATTATGTGATGGATCAATAAGACCTCGAACATTTCAAGAGTAAACAATCATTGGGCATTATTGAGGTGTATGCCATTCTCCTCTATGAGATATTCTAGTGCAACAAATCGATTAAACATGAGTTTATTGGGCATGAAATCATTCATTCTAAATGGTTGTTGCTTATGTGCCATATATTCATCCTTCTTGAGATATGGAGAAGGGTTGCAAGAGTGTCGAAACACTAGTTTGTGGTCTAAGTTAACCAAACTCCATTCTTCCTCTGAAACACTCACCTAGGAGAGGGTTGTGATAGTGGCACTAAGGGGCATCTACACTAGAGAGGCCACTATTTTCAAAGTACGTACAAGTGGAAGAGAAGCTGTATTAGGCAAAAAAAATTCTAGTAGAATTTGAGGCATGGTTATTCCCAATAGGTTTATAAGATGAAGCTTATGGCCTACTACCACCTTTGGAAGAGTTGTTTTTTTGTTGGTAACGGTAGTCCAACCATCATTATTGTTAGTTTATGCTTTGGCTTTAGAGCCACCCTTTTCTTGAGGAGCAAGGGGTGCATGCACCATTTTAGGACATTCTCGGATCATACATTCTAAGGACTGTTACTAAAAACAAGTATTTGGGAGATTGATACACAAAACATGCTAAAAAAATGGTTAGTTTCAATTTATATATCAATGAAATCTTTCAAATCTTGGGATAAATCCACTTCAACACAAACCCTCTTGTGGGGATGAGCCATAAATAACTTGGTCTACTCATGGCATATGAGTGCATGTTGGGTTGTATGAGTTGGTCAATAAAACCCTATAAGGGGAGAGGTAAGCTAGGAAATTCAATCCAAATGGGGATTTTCAGCTTTGCTTGCTCCAAGACTTGAAAATATCAAGTCTAGTGAGAAAAGACAACCAAAGTGTTGAGAATAAACCAAGGTTCGTGGTTAACAATGGCTTTTCAGTTTTTTAGTTTTGAAAAATGAAACAAAAAAAATTCCTTGGTAAGATTTTGGACTCCTAGTTTCACACCATGGTATTGACAATGGTTGTGGACCAATTGCCTCAGAAGGCACTCAAGGGGGACTCAACCAACAAAATAAGCAATCAAATTAAAATTTTCAAATAAATGACATGATTTGTCAAATTCAGGCATATCCAAAACAACATTAGGAAATAGAGATTCAGAATCATCCACATTACCTTGTGGAACAATTTTAGGATGAATTTCCTCGCCTGCTTCTAGGTCATGGTTATGCTCGCTTATTACAACTATCTTTGCATCCATAGATGTAGAGAGAGAGGCAAAAGTCATTTAAAATAGGGTACCCCTACCACCCAGAGGATTAATCACTAATTAAAATAAATAATAAATGCAAACAAAATCAATATCTTACCTATATCCATGGTGAATGACAATGTGATAGAGGTGTCTAAAGGCTCATCAATCATTACAAAACTTTTAAAATTGAGAATTGAAATAAATTTTACAAGACTAAAAAAAGAAGGTGAAAATTTTATAGTAGCAATAAAAAGATAAATGTCCCAAAAACAATAAAATTTTTAAATATCACCAATAAAATGGGGAATCATACCAAAGATTCAAGATTCTCGCATCATTTCTATCCATTCTTTTTAGCTCATAACAAACAGTAATCCTAAACCTTATAAGCATCCGAACATCACGGGTTGTTTGATTACACATATTTTGTCTCATTTACCATGTTTTGAATGATTACTTTGTGAAATAATTATTATGAAATTTTTTAGCCATGAATATTCTTTGTTAGTTAATATTAGGATTCGTAGACTCAGGTTCACTATAGGGATAACTTTGGGCTACATAATAGTTCATCAAATATATTCATGAAAATTATTATTTTCTATTTGAATAGTTAAATGATTTTTTATTTCAATGGAGTTGTCTTTTCTGCTTATTAATAATTTTAGGGTTTAAAAAATGTTTAGATCACCACATATTTTATGGTACTTGGGATCACACTCATCAAAAATTTAGAAGAAAAATTTGAAATGTAATTAAATTACACACACAAACACACACACACGCACACACACACACACACACACACACACACACACACACACACACACACACACACACACACACACACACACACACACACACACACACACACACACACACACACACACATTAAATACTATCTTTCATCTTGATGAGATTTGACTTTTGATTGTTTGGCGATTGGGCAAGTATATTGATCCAACTCAAAACCCTTCCAATGTTATGATTTACAACCACAATTATCGACTAACAAGTATTGGTACAAAAATGCCATTTTTTAAGAAAATAGGAGATGCATACTTAAAAAGAGTATAATAATAATAATTATATAATATAATTAATTTTAAATTAAAATAAAAATATATTAAATTTAATTCAAATTTTTAATATTTATTTTATTAAAAAATATAATATAATATAATTCTATTTTAATTAAATTTTAAATACAATACACTTTAATTTTAAAATAAATAGTATTTTAAACTGAAAAAAATCAAATTAAAAAAATATTGGATAGCGATGACAAAGACATCAATGGAAAGTAAAAGGTACAAATTAAATGACTCGCATGTCCCATAGGTACTACACATCTTAGATTCTTTTAGCCAAATAATATTTTCTATTTGGGCCAAACTTTATTGTTTCAGTCTTGTTCACATTATTCATGTGATTATGCTTTGCATAACAAAGGGGCCAACATAAAAAAGTGGAAAATACAATTGGTTCAAGGTTCAAAACTTAATATCATTGCTTGTGTAGGAGCCCTTTTATTTTTGGTTTTAAGTTTGACTAATGGTAGAGAATTGGCTTGAAATTAGTGCAAATGTTGTCAGCGCTAATATAGTAAACTTACAGTTTGCATAGAATCCAACACATGTAAAATGACAAACAATGAGCATGAATGCAATCAACCTTAACACATTAATAATTTAGTCTATATAGAATTACATGTAGAGAAAACAACACATAGAAAACATCATAGAAACACGTTTTAGGGTTTTAAAAAAAAGTTTTAATCATTTTTGGGATACAAGTCAAGGAATGTTCATAGTCTCCAAAGGTGTATCTGGGCATAGGAGATGTTTTTGTATCCACCTCTAGTATTGGAGATGCATACTTATTTGCAGATGCATCCTAGATGTTAGGGGATGTGTCTCCCTAAAACATGGTTTATAGTCTACAAGTAAATCTATTTAATCCAATTTTAAACATGTTTATGATCAATTCTAAAATTTTATATATTTATGCATTTTTATTATAATAACTTGCATTTATATTAAAATTTTCTAAACCGTGATAGTTTTCTAATCTGCGATGTTTTCCCTATCTTGTGACACTTTCCTAATATTTCTATGTTTTCTTAATATTACAATGTTTTTAAGTCTATGATGTTTTACCATGCACATGATGATTTTTTAGCAAAGTGAAGATTTTAAACCATAGTGATGATTGTATAGGACTATGATACTTTAACACATATGCAATGATTCTATAGACATGCGATGCTTTTATAGGCAGGGAATGTTTTTTAGGTACATGAGTCTTTTATTTATTACGATGTTGTTTTAGGTACATAATAATTTTTAAGGCCCATGATGCTTGTTTAGGACTGTGATGCTTTTATACAAAGAAAATATTTTACAAGAATCTAAAATTTTTAAGCATGTGATGATATTTTAATGATGCAACCCAAATCCTCCAATAGTGATGTAAACCAAAAAAACTGAAACCAAATAGAAAAAACTGCCACCTCAAGACTGATATATGCAAATATTACTAATGTACACAACCCTACACTACAACATATAAAAATTGTTGTAGTGATGTACGGGAAATAAATAAACTGATAGTTAAAAAGAATCCATTGGAAGAAAAAGATAACAACAAGAATTAAAAAGAAGTAGATGTAGATTCTAAAAGAAAACTACTATTTCTGTAATTTCTCTAATACATGCTTTAAAAAATAAAGTTGTTATTAATTCCTACTCTACCCCTAATGTAAATATTTATTTATATTATCCTAATATACAACAACTGCATGCATCTATTCCTTTAAAAATAGGGTAGTTAACAACTAGTCCTATTTTTAGGAGAACAAACTCTGATAATCTTCTAAAATAGATAATTAGATATATATTTAAGAGAAAAAGATAAAAAAATATCTCAATTGTTCACTGGGATGTGTACATCATTTAATGATTGACACTATTAATGATGATAACAATGAAATGCCTCTTCTTGAAGACATCCCATTGAATAAACTTCAATACACATCAAAATTTTGTGATTTCATTATTCCATTATAAGAAACTATTATATTCTAATGTTTAATTATATGTAAAAGTTTAGAGGTGAGGACACACATTAAAAAATCACCAATATTTGTGATCCTTTTGCAATATAAAATAAATTGCATGTTTGTAATCATTTCTATCCTTTTTGACATTTATGAAATTTTAATACATGTGAAGCTTTTGTAGTGCAATGATTCTTTTCCATGATTAAACTTTGACAAAATAAACATATAACTTATCATGCATGAGGATGTTTGTCAAGCAGTGGATGTAATTATTTCCTAACCTTTGGCACTATTGACATAACATCGCCTTTCATAGTTTCCCATTCTTCCATAACATCCTCTAAATGACTATTATAGGCTAATACCTTAGACAAATGATACTTACCTCCTCCATTAAGATGACATAAAATTGCTAGATTAATAGCTCGACTAGGTCAATCTGAACATTGTCATAAATAAAAAGATAAATAACCCATTCCTAATGTTATTTGACCATTAAAATTAATCCCTTATTCCTCCTGCTATACACCATCTAATGATTTAAAATATTTTGAAGCTGATGTTCCTCCCTTTCACTATAAATATTCTTGAGGAATGTCCATCTCTACATTCCATATGCGATTACTTGAAACCCTAATAATTTTACATAGCTTATTAACTGAATCAGTTCCTATAACTAGAGAACAACTCAATTAAATAAAGGCCTTCCTACTATGATGGCCTCCTTCTCCTTTTCTTGTACTTTTTCCATATTGTGCTCCATAATGTAGACTCCCTATATTGACTCCTTCCCAATTTCAATGTTTTGTAGTTTAGATCCACCTTGATTATTCAAATGTATGTATATTTTTGTAAGTTGGCCAACAAAATGGGATAACTTGTTAGGGTTAGGAAATCCATGTATATCAAAAAATTCATTTGGAATCTCTGGAGCATATTTTATCATGAACTATACTCCCCTTCCTTTGTACTTGAGATTTCACCCTTATCATCACCATCATGTGCTTTTTGATTAGATATGAGTCTTTTTGTACTACATTTGGACCCTTCAATAGTAAAATAAACTCTACCATGTGTGACTATTAGGTGGATGATTCTTGAATAGAAGATTCACCATGAGCTTGATCTTTAGTTTATATGACACATGGTGGTGCTTCAGGAGTATATTTGAAAGGTGGATCTTTAGTAAATTCCTCCTCTAGATTTTTCATTCCTTACTGACTACCTTATTCTAGTGTTGGTGAATTCAATTTAATGTATTCTTGTAGCATGCTCAAGGCATTTGACATTTCATCTAGACATGTCACAAACTGAGTCTCAATCCCTTTATAAGTGTCCCTTACCACATCTGGATATATGAAGTCACTCATTAATGGCTTGTTAGGTGTAGCAAATGTAGTTTATAGTGGAATATATTATTATGTGCATTGAGTAGATTTTATATTCAAATGCACAGTGTCTAAATCCTATGAAAATGTCACTATAATAGCTTGAGGCAAAAAAGAAGAGTGAATTGAAGGTCTTACCTCAACTTGGGATTGATAAATAATCACCCCTTTTATTGTAGTTGCACTACCTCTTACAATTTGTAAGGACTCGAGACTTGTTTGCCAATCTATATTGGACATTCCATATTATTTGGAATTCTCAAAAGCCTTCATCTAAATAAAGTGAGCTCCCTTCTCTTTGTTTAATGGTTGATTCTATATAGTTAGGGGATTAGCCTTTTGGGCTAGTGTGACATTATCCATGGGAAGATATGATATAAAGTATGTATATGAGGTCAATTTGGTTTATTTTTATGTCTTTCCTATAAATATTATGCTTTATTCATTACTTCTAAATTTTCTTGTTTTTGAGATTAATTCTCCATAGGTATGCCTTTCTGAACTTTTTCCTTTTCCCTAGTCTAGCATTGGCTTTAGATTGTGAAGGGTCAACCCTAGTCTCCTCTTTGAGTGTTGCCTCAAATAATTTTTGGTGCTTTCTTGGATTTTACACTTTATGTTTAGGTATCTTATATGATCTTGCTACATTGGGTTCCTTCAAATAAATTAGATTTACCTTTAGGTTTGGATATTGCCCTATCGACATGACAATTCTCATAAAAAAACTCTTTCATTGCCATGAATGGCAATGGATTGTGATGAAACTTTTTATGCGATGTAGCCACAACCTAAGATTTTTCTCTCATGAATGTGACATACATATTCCCTCTATAATTATTAATGAATATTTTTCATACTTTGGAGCTATTATTGATGATCTCCCTTAATTCAAACAACCAAAGTACCAACTTATTTTGCACCTGCTTGTACTATACATACCCTTTTTACTCAAAAAATGCATATTTTTTCCAAATTTTACTTTAGGGTCATAGTTTGACAAAAGATTCATTGGTCCTTCTAAGGTCTTCTAGTAAATAAATAGTATTAACACTAGAAACTATATTGAAATTTTGTAAACTGTTTTATTTGAAATTTTATCTCATGTATCTCTAATAATTCAACTACAAACTACTCAAGCCAACTGTATTTAATGTTTGAAGTCATTAACTAGTGTGCAACATAAATTGTGTCCACTTGGATACCCTTTAAATCTCTAGTTGTATCCTATAACTGATTCGTAATATGCTCAACAAGTTTTTAAACTGTCATATCACTCACAATTTCTAGGAGAACAACACTCATTTACATCTTCCATTGATATATATTCTTGACTTCTTAGATTTTACATAGCATACTCTTTGATCTCTATTGAATAATAATTTCCTCTTCATTAGGTATATTTTTTACCCTATCCAAGGTTTTTTCATTGATTGATATAATTAGATTTGGACTCAACCATATTTTTCCATATGGTATTACTCTTAGTACCATTTGTATGAAATCGTTCATCAACCCAGAGAAGGGTAAATTGAGAAGTTTACCACAATTTACATCTTCCATTTTCTTGTATTCATTATTAAATACTAATATGCTCAATTTTTTTGGGTCTTGCATTGTCCAAAAATACCTATGAAGGAATGGTGGATAATTAGCACCCTAAAGAGACATCATGGATCCCTCCATGCCAAAGAATTATTTTTATTCAATTCTCATTTTCACATACCCAAGCTTGAAATGCTATTTGAGTTGATCAAAATGCTCTTGTGACACCTTTACATTTGACATATTATTTTGCAACTTGTCCAATTATTCCCTAGACATGGATACTATAGCTTTGATTTTTACCTTGTTGTGCTCCTTCGAATATAGTTTTCAAAGAAGTAAAATGTCAATTAGGGGTTTCACTCTTATTTATATGAATAAACTTCTTCTCATATTTTTATAACTTGGGAGTCTAGACTCCTAACATATAAAAATTAAAATCCAACACGTGCAATTAACATTAATTTCCATTTTCCTCTTTCATTGTACTTCATGTTGCTTTTATCATTGAGTAAATAATGTATTTTTCATCTAATGTGATGTTTTTTAAGTGCCACATTGCATGCAAAGCTTTTTTTTGTTGTAGTAATTTGTTTATTACCAAAAAAATTGCATTCATTACATTGTTTTATTTAGAGTTATGAAAATTTTGTATTTGTTGTAGTGTTTTGTTTAGTAGCTCACTAAAAACATTTTTATTTATCTTTATGGGATGTTTTTGATTATAAAAGTAATATTTTTTTATTATATGTGATGTTTTTATATGCTTTGTGATGCCTTTTGTATGATATGAAATGACTTTATATTTTATGTAATGCTTCTATATATGACATGGGGAGGACAACTGAAATCCATGAAACTATTTTACTAATTTTTACAAATTAGGCAAGATTCACTTTTACATCCAAAAAAAATTTATATGTTGTTTCTATTTTTTCCATAGGCATGATGGCCATGTTTTGAGGTATTTATCACCTCAATGAATCTTGTTCCATCAAGCTTCACCACCTATTCTATAATGTTTTTACGGGTTTTTAAAAATTTTCCCTGTTCAACTCTAGAACCCCTCTATTTTTATGGATATAGCCAAAACCCTAGGAACTTACATGATGACTATGGATAACTTTATGTGATTTGAACACATTATTTATGCTAAAATTTACGTTCTTATAAACTTTGAAAACCCTCTTCCCAAAAATATTTCTCTATAATTTGGTGAAGGGTTGTGGGAACAAGAATTTGAGTATGAGAACATCCATTTTATATGTATCCTATGATATGAATATGATCATTTAGTTAAGGATTGAAAACTAGTTGTTACTGAGAATCCTAAAGAAGCCCCAAATAGGAAGAACTTTTAGGCTCCAAAAAAATCACATGGTCAAATCCAAGACTCCTAATTATGTGCCTTCCTTATCTAAAAATTACTTTAGTTGATTAGAGGTAGAGAAGCTCCCAAATGATGATGAATTGGTCATGGAGGATGAGATCCTATAAATGTAGTTTAACAAAAAAACTCAATCATCTCCTCCTAAATAGAGAAAAAAATTAGTTGGTAACATTGGTTCTTTACAACCTCAGATGTTGTCCATAGTTTCTAAGTTTGACATGAACCTGGTACAAAAGCATAAATTAGACAATAGTACGCCAACATGGACATATTAGGATAATGATTTGGATGATCCTTCCCTTCGAGCATTAATTCCCTATTCTTCTTCCTTGGATGTTCCTTATTTTCTAGAGCCAAATGTAATCAATCAAGAATCAAATAATAAAATGAAAATAGATACTAATCAAAGGGTAGGAAGGAAAGCTTTGCAGACCCACAGTCAAAGGGAAGGATAAAAAACAATCTCTTCAATCAGGGCAAGAGAGGGATCTCAAAAGTACAAACCTATTCCAATATGAAGTACATTTATTGGAATATAAGGGGTCTTAAAGGTTTCCCCTTTAAATTTAACTAAATCATTAGATTTTTGAAAGCTAATAACCCTAATATTTTGTTTCTTCAGGGAATCAAAGTTTTTAATAGAAGCATGACTTCACTAACTAAGAATATTTGGCCAATGGCTAAGGTTTTATCCAAAGATTCTTAAGAAAATTCTAGGGACATTATTTGCTTATGAAACCCCAAATAACTTGGCATGTTTAACACTTTGGTTGTACATGGTATCTTAGCGATCTTAGCCTAAGTTAGACATTCTAATCAACAAATTTTGTTCATCAATGTTTACTTTTCTGCTTCTTTGGATGGGAAAAAAACAATGGAAGGATCTTGAGTACATTATTCATCTCTTTCCAAGATATTAGGTCCTAAGTGGAGGTGACTTCAATGCCATTATTTCCTTAGAAGAAAAGAATGGTGTCAATATAAAGCTTAATGCTAATTCCAATATTATGTTTGAATATATTTTTTCTCTTAATCTCATTGACATTAGGCCTAGTAATGATCTCATGACATGCACCAGTAGAATATCGGGTGATGATTTTATTACAGAGAGGTTGAATAGATTCTTGTTGACAGAGAAGTTTTTAGATAATGTGAACATCCCAAAATCAACTATTCTTACCAATGTTAGATTGGATCACTGGCCGATTATAATTGAAGTCTAATGTTCTCAACACCATAAATCTCTTTTTTCAATTCCAACTGATGTGGATTCATCATGTTAATTTGAGTAACAAAATGCATCAATGGTGGATAAAAGGTAAGCCTCATCATGGCACTAATATGTACATTTTTGTGCAGAAGATCAAATATGCCAAATCTCAACTTATGAAGTGGAATTGGGATGAATTTGGAAACATCAAAGTTAAAAATCAAGAGATAATAGATAGATTGGAAAATGTAGTTTAAACCATTCACCTCAACACTTTTAATGATAATCTTAAGCATGAAGAACTAGATTTAATCAATTAGCTTGAGGAATGGAATCTTTGGGAGGAAATTATGAGGAAGCAACAATCTAGAATCAATTAGTTGCAATAAGAGGATAAAAACTTGAATTTTTTGAATCATAAGTCCATGTTGTTGTGAAGATCCTACAATCACATTTCTTCCATTAAATTGGATAATGGCAATCCATAGTTTTCTTCACAAGGCATTTCCAGTGTTGTGCTTAACTTCTTTTCTCAGTTCTTTACAACTATTCCTTTAGATATGGCAATGTAGTAGCAATTTTTTCCAATATATTCCCATATTCATCTCTGTGGATGAAAATCATTCTTTTCTTGCTCGTATTTCCTTAGTGGAATTAAGACATGTCTTTGGAATGAGTAAAGGTAAATCCCCTAGGCCAGATGGGTTTCCTATTGAATTATATCAAAAAATTTGAGATATTATTCAAGTTGACTTATTGAAGGTTGTGGAATAAGCCACAAAAACTAAAGTTATTTACGTAGATCAATAATACCTTCATTGCTTTGGTCTTAAAGGCTCAGGAGGTTTTCAATAAATATATATTTCACCCCATTGCACTCTATAGTGTTCTATATGAAATCATCTCCAAAATTATGGTCAATTACAGCCCCTCTTTCATAAAAGTATTTCCCATGAGCAAGGAGGGTATGTGGTGGTAGACAAATACTTGATGAGATAGTGTTAGCTCAAGAAGATCTCCATTCTATGTAACATTAGAGGATTCCAGCTATGTTTATAAGGTTGGACCTTCTAGAGCCTATGATAGGGTTGATTGGGCCTTTCTCTTAAGCATGCTAAAACATTTTGGTTTTTCAAAGCATTGGGTTCTTTGGGTGAAAGGTTGTATTTCCTTAGTCTCTTTTTCAGTTCTTGTCAATGGGAGTCATACTAGATCTTTTGGCACTTCTAGAGGCACTCGGCAAGGAGGTCCTCTTTCTCCTTACATGTTTATCATTTTGGTGAAAAGTTTGGGTATTATTATTACCAGTAATAGAAATAAAAAAATTATTGAAGGTGTTATTCTTGGAAGGGGTCTTAATCCACTGATGCATTTGCATTTTGTGGATGATTCATCCCTCATGGGAAAAGATACGAATAAAGACCATTCAAACTGTAACACAAAATTAAAAATTTTCAGGCCTAAAATTGGTCAACTTATTAATGAAGATAAGTCTAAAATTTATTTCTTTTATACAATTCCTAGACAAGAAACCATTATTCTTGAGATACTTCATTTCCAGAAAGCTTTTTTACCAGTCACCTATCTTGGTGTTCCCTTAAGATAAGATAGACTTTCTAATTGGAGATGGTTACTAAATTGATCGAAATCTAAGATTTCTAAATAGACTACTAGATGGATTTCGATGAGAGGGTGAATCACCTTGATCAAAAATGTTTTGCAGATTATTCCCATTTTATTTTCTTCCATCCTACATGTTCCCAAAGCTATGAGAACATCTACAGTTAGGAGTATGCTTTTTATCTTTATCATCCATCACTATTTGAGCTTATCTATGGCATGAGTTGGTAAGTTGAAAAGTTGACTGTCCAATGATATATTTAACATTTGTTGGGTGGTGATTTATTATTAGAGAGTCAACTTTTCGACTTCCAAAGTAGCATGATGTTTAAGTTGATTTACTGATTATATACAATATTAAAAAAATTAACATACTAAAACTTCCTCATTAATATAATAGTTATAGCTACACCTCCTCTAGATATCACCGTAAAGCCGATAGACAATATATGAAGAACCTATCAGCGGGACCTGTTCATTATTTAATTTTCCCATAAAAAATATCCTCTTCAATATATTACTCTAAAGAGATTACAAATCAACACTTCACATGCGAATATCAACCTTACACACGTATGCTTGTTGCATGAAAAACATTGCAATTAGTAGAACTTACACACGTAAATTTGTTGAACTTTTGTACGAATGGGGTGACAGAGGGCTGAATCTTAGTGGATCGTGCAATAATTGAGCATGCACCGCAAGCAAAAGCAATAAAAATGTAGTCCATATACATACTCTGCAGATTAAACAACACTCTAGTTAGTTCTTGAAGAGAATACAAGCATTGAAGCTTTTCGTGTTTTGGTAAGTTAATCCCTTACAACTGTTTTGGTAAGTTAATCCCTGAGAAGTTTGGTTAAGGAAACAGTAGTATCTGATTTTGGTTCAAGTGTACATGAATGATCTTTGGGAAACATGGCATAGGTCTGCAGGGCGATGCACGTACCATCCTGAACACAAAAGTATACATAAGAACTGTTGGCTCAGCCACTCCAAGAATTAACAATGGTTGACCACCCAAAATAAAATGTATGATTCGACAAATTCCATTAGATGCCAGTGTTTGAACTGCAGGCAAGATACCATCTGCAAAACCCAAAATTAAAAATTTTCAATTTATTATATTTAATAAGTTTTGAGATGATTTATACACTAGTTGTAAGTGGCAATTGAAGGCAAAATATGAGTAGAAAATAAACAAGAAAACTAGAACTGTTAACCCAGAACTCAGAAAGCTACAACAATCTTGAAAAACACAATTCTATTCATCTTCTTCTTTCTCTTGATTACAATGTGCGCCCAAGCATCTTTTTATAGATTTAAAATCTAAACAATAACTGAAAATAGACTCATCTATTATTAGCTTTAACTACTTAACTAACTGCTTGTTCAAACAAACTCCTATCTAACTGATTGTTAACTAACTCAATCCTAACTGTCAGTTTACTAACTGATGCTTAACAAACTTGCATGCATGAGTGGAGGTGGGAGAAATTATCTCTAACTAATATTGATTTTCTAACACTCCCCCTTAATTTCTACCACTTACAATTTTAGCATTTACAATGCCTAAATTTTGTCTTAAATAATCAAATGTCTCTTTTGGTAATGCCTTTGTAAATATATCTGCTAGTTGATCTTCAGATCTACAAAAATCTAGATGGATTTCTCCATTATTCACTAATTCTCTGATAAAGTGAAATCTTGTATCTATGTGCTTGCTCCTCTTGTGAAACACATGATTTTTTGATAAAGCGATTGCTGATTTGTTATCACAGAAGATTGGTGTTGACTCCTTCTGTGCCTGTAATAAATCTTTCAATATTCTTCTCATCCATGTTGCTTGACATGCTGCTGATGTGGCTGCAACGTACTCTGCTTCAGCTGATGAAAGTGTCACTATAGGCTACTTTTTGGATGCCCATGTGACCACACCTGTGCCTAAAATAAAGGCATGTCCAGAAGTACTCTTCCTATCATCAACGCTACCTACAAAATCACTATCTGTAAAACCAATCAAACTAAAATCGTTAGTTGTGGAATATAAAATTCCATAATCTGTAGTTCCTACCACATATCTCAATATCCTTTTTCCAACTTGCCAATGTGAGTCTTTTGGTGACTCCATGAATCTTGAGATTAAACTAACCCCATAACTGATATCTGGTCTAGTAGCTGTAAGATACATCAAACTACCAACTAGCTTTTTGAATATTGTAGAATCAACATTGGATCCTTTGTCTTCTTTGCTAAGTTTAGTCCCTGTAGCAACTGGTGTAGGTGCTGGTTTACAATTCAGCATCCTAAATCTCTTTAACACATCCTTTGCATACTTAGTTTGACAGATAAAAATTTCTTTCTCTGATTGTTCAACTTCTATTCCCAAAAAATACTTCATTAATCCCAAATCTGTCATTTCAAATTCATTCTTCATTGCTGATTTAAAAGTGTCTACAGACAAATTTCCAGTAAAAATCAAATCATCAACATATAAACACACAATTAAAATTTGACCTTCTTTGCTGATTTTTGTGTACAAAGTAGGCTCACTATCGCTTCTGCTGAATCCTTTGCTTATCATATAAGAATATATCTTGCTATACCATGCTCTTGGTGCTTGCTTAAGACCATAAAGAGCTTTCTTCAATCTGTAAACTTTTTCTTCATGTCCTTGAACTTCATATCCTGGGGCTGTTTCACATATACTTCTTCATCTAGAAATCCATTCAAAAAAGCTGATTTTACATCCATTTGATATACATACCAATTATTCTGAGCAGCTATTGATAATACCATTCTTACAGTATCCAGTCTAGCAACTGGTGCAAATATTTCATTATAGTCCACTCCATGTTCTTGTGCAAAACCTTTTGCAACTAACCTTGCCTTGTGCTTTTCAACATTTCCATCTGCATCAAATTTAGTCTTATAAACCCATTTAACTCCAATACAATCCTTACCTTCAGGTAGAGTAATTAGATCCCATGTTTGATTTCTTTCAATAGCATTCAACTCTTCATCCATTGCTTTTAGCCAATGTTCCTCATTAACTGCTTCTTCATAAGACATAGGGTCATGAGTGAAAAGAGCAAAATTTGAAACCAAATCTAATTTCTCTTCTTCTTGATTTTAAATCTCATTTAAACTTCTCATCTTCTTACCTTTAAATCTTGCTCGTAAAGTAGCAAGAGTTGGATCTGATTCATCACTTGTGAATTTGGAGTAGGGTGACATGCATGACTAGATTCACCTTGTTCAAACCTTCTAGGTGTTCTTACTGGTGTACTTGTGCCTGCTTGTGGAGAGGATTGTCCACCTTGCAAATTTTGTTCTTCAAAAACTTCTTCATCCTGTGGAATTGGTGCCCCAACAATGATGGTGCTACCATCCCATGCTTCTGCTTCCTTAAATTCAACATCCCTGCTAATAATCACTTGCTTTGAAACTGGGTTATATAACTTATATGCCTTTGATTCTTCAGAATAGCCAATAAAAATGCATTTCTCACCTCTATCATCAAGTTTCTTTCTCAATTTAGATGGTATAAGAGAATATGCTACACAACCAAAAATTCTGAAATGATATACACTATATTTCTTACCACTCCATGCTTCTTGTGGAATTCGATCTCTGACACTCTTTGTTGGGCTTCTATTCAGAATATACACTGCACAGGCTACTGCTTCTGCCCAATATTCATTTGACAAGTGTTTAGCTTTCAACATGCTTCTTGTCATTTTCATGATTGTTCTGTTCTTTCTTTCTGCTACACCATTCTGCTGTGGTGTGTACCTTGTAGTCAACTGTCTTTTGATTCCATGATATCTGCAAAAATCTTGAAATTGATTAGACATATATTCACCACCTCTATCAGATCTGAGTACTTTGATATATCGGCCACTCTGCTTTTCAACCATTGCCTTGAATTCTTTAAACTTTCCAAATGCTTCAGATTTGTTTTTGAGAAAGTAGATCCAAGTCTTTCTGCTAAAGTCATCAATGAATGTTAGAAAATAAGTACTACCTCCAAATGATGGAGTTTGCATTGGTCCACATAAATCACTATGGACTAACTCCAATATTACCTTAGCTCTATATGAGCCTCCTACTGGAAAACTCTCTCTATGCTGTTTTGCCAGAATACAACTGTCACATGAACTTCCTGGCTGTTCTATTGGTGGTAAACCCTTCACCATATTTTTCTTCTGTAACAAATTTAAAGCTCCAAAATGTAAATGTCCATACCTTAAGTGCCATAACCACGATTGATCTAGCTGTATGGATTTGAAGTGTGCTTCCTCTTTTCCTTGGATGCACTGAATATGAAGAGGGAACATGCGATTCTTGGTCATCTCCACTTTTCCTATTAACCTGTCATTTGGAACCTTGTCCAATATTGTGCAGACATTATCCATAAAAGATACTCTGTAACCTTTCTGCACTAACTGACCAACACTCAAAAGATTATGTTTTAGTCTAGGTACAAAATAAACATCAGGTATAAATCTTCTTTCACCATTCTTGGCCAAAACATTTATGACACCTTTACCCATGACATCTACTATGATATCATTTTCTAGTTTCACTTCTGATCTTACAGAATCATCAAGACTAGCAAAAAATTCTTTATTTCCTGTCATATGATTACTGCATCCACTGTCTAAAAACCAAATATCTTTAGCTTTTTCTTGAGTAAGATTACAAGTAAGAAATATGCTTTCGGAATTAGAACTAGATTCACCTGTGTAATTAGCATTTTGTTTGTACACATATCCTAGTTTATTTCTACAGTCACTAGCATAATGACCATATTTCTTGCAGTAATAACATTGAACATTAGATTTATCAAACCTTTGAGAACCTTGCTGTGAGTGGTTGTGACCACGTCCTCTGTTGCTGTAGTTTCCTCTACTACTGTAGTTTTGATTATTGTTCTTTCCATATCTGCCTCTGCCTCTTCCTCTGAAGCTTGACTTGGCTCTTCCTCTTCCTCTGCCAACTATTACCTGTGACTTGAATGCATTCTCAAGAGAAGAGTTATTCCTATTCATTCTGGATTCATGTGTTAACAAAGAACCCATTAATTCATCTACAGATAATTGTTCCAAATCCTTGGTTTCTTCAATAGCTACTACTATAGCATCGAACTTATTGGGTAAACATTAGAGTACTTTCTCTATAATCTTCTGATCTGTCATAGTTTCTCCATTAGATCTAATCTGATTCGCTATATTCAAAACTTGACCCATAAACTGATCTATTGATTCTGATTCATTCATTTGCAAATTTTCAAAAGTTCTTCTTAGAGATTGCAATTTAGCAATTTTTACCTTCGTATTACCTCTATAGGTAGTCTCAAGGGTTTTCCATGCCTCTCTGGATCGCGTTGCTGCTGCAACTCTAGAAAATATCGATTCATCCAATCCCTGTTGGATTATAAATAAGGCTTTTGCATCTTTCTTTTTGTTCTCTTTAAGGTGGTCCTTTTGAGCTTGAGTTAACGCCAGATGGGCTGCCTCGTCTTGCGGTTCTACAAAACCACTTTCTACCAACTCCCATACATCTTGTGAGCAAAATAACGTTCTCATCTTAATTGCCCAAAAATCGTAATTCTTACCATCGAAAATGGGAATTTGAGGCTGTGAAATATTGTTATATGCTGCCATTTCTTACACGATCTTCCTTCACGGCTTCCTGCGTGCTTCTTCAGATGCTGACTAAGCGTCCTTCACCTGCTGGCTCTTCTTAAACTTCTGCGATTCAATGAAACAGAAGAAATAATGATAATAAATATATAGGGCAGACTGCACCCCCCCTTTTTTTTTTTAAATTTTCTGCAGTCTTCTCCTTTGACTGCTGACAACGTGCTTTGGCTCCGCTGACTGTCTTAAGCTGCACGATTTTTTGATTTACTTTTGTTTTGTTTAATGCAGGGTTTCAAACCTGTGCTTTCAATTTGACGTTGACTGCTGCACGCCCTGGCGTCCCCACGAGCCTGCTGTCAATGCTGACTGCTGGATTTTCTTTCACCTGCGCGATGCTGGAGATTGCTGCGTCCAAACATCTGCGCGCTCCTTCCAAATAGGGGACTCCTTCTGGCTGCGCTCCTTCTCTTTTTTTTTGACTGCGCCTTGGCTACGCTCCTCCTTTTTTTATTTTTTTTGACAGCGCCTTGGCTGCGCTCCTTCTTTTTTTTTGACTGCGCCTCAAACGTGCTTCCAGCTGCGCGCACCAACATAATTTGTGCAATTCTGCTCCAACTAGTTTGCTGGGTGCGTCACTTTCAAAACAGGATCCACATGCTCTCCACGTCCCTCAGCTTCAGCTGCGCTCTTTCTACGTCCTCTTTTCTTGCTGGTCCTACTTGGCTCTGATACCACTTTGAAGGCAAAATATGAGTAGAAAATAAACAAGAAAACTAGAACTGTTAACCAAGAACTCAGAAAGCTACAGCAATCTTGAAAAACACAATTCTATTCATCTTCTTCTTTCTCTTGATTAAAATGTGTGCCCAAGCGTCTTTTTATAGATTTAAAATCTAAACAATAACTGAAAATAGACTCATCTATTATTAGCTTTAACTACTTAACTAACTGCTTGTTCAAACAAACTCCTATCTAACTGATTGGTAACTAACTCAATCCTAACTGTCAGTTTACTAACTGATGCTTAACAAACTTGCATGCATGAGTGGAGGTGGGAGAAATTATCACCATGAAGCTACACATAATTTTTGTAAACAATAGAATCATATACAAGAATTAATATTGATAGAGACAAACCCCATGATTCTCATGAAAGCAAAGGAGTTCATTACACATACTAAAATGTATGATTCGACAAATTCCATTAGATGCCAGTGTTTGAACTGCAGGCAAGATACCATCTGCAAAACCCAAAATTAAAAATTTTCAATTTATTATATTTAATAAGTTTCGAGATGATTTATACACTAGTTGTAAGTGGCAATTCTTATTTGTGCTCCTGTCCAGTCCTTCCCCAAACGATATCACTGGAATGGCTGATGCAAAGAATATATAAGTTGTGGGAGCAAGAGTCCTGAAATGAAGTCTTGGTGAATGTCAAACATACCATCCTGAACACAAAAGTATACATAAGAACTGTTGGCTCAGCCACTCCAAGAATTAACAATGGTTGACTGCACATACTAAAATGTATGATTCGACAAATTCCATTAGATGCCAGTGTTTGAACTGCAGGCAAGATACCATCTGCAAAACCCAAAATTAAAAATTTTCAATTTATTATATTTAATAAGTTTCGAGATGATTTATACACTAGTTGTAAGTTGCAATTCTTATTTGTGCTCCTGTCCAGTCGTTCCCCAAACGATATCACTGGAATGGCTGATGCAAAGAATATATAAGTTGTGGGAGCAAGAGTCCTGAAATGAAGTCTTGGTGAATGTCAAACATGCATGTCAAGAAAAATGAATATATTTTCTCTTCATATCTGAATAAACAAATTTCCAACCCATTTTCTTAATTCGCTATTACCGAGAACATTTCAGAAATTCAGATTTCTGTGCCTTCGATTTACATAAAATGGAACTGAATATGATGAATGGATGTAGAGCACCTGAAACCTGCAGTGAAGCCACTGTTCCAATCTTGCTTTTAACACAGCAATCTTCCTTTAAGATCATTCTTTATGTGTCGTAATGGGACAAACGTCTCCTCCATTGAAAAGCGGGTATAAGAACAAGAAGAGGATAACACTTTTCTTTCACATTTGGATTGTGAACAAAGGAATACCAAAACAAGTTCGCTACCAGATTTATGGAAGTCGAGATACTGTAATCATTATTTTAAGAGAAAACAGCTTTAGGACAAATTTATCATTTGCACCATTCATATTACAAAGTTGATAGTTTTTTTTCCTCTTCTTTGTCACCTATCATGTGGAGATGGTATTGCTACTCCGTGAAGATGATGTCGATACTGACAATGTGATGATGGTGCTGCCATTGTGAAGATGAAGCTGGCACTGTAAAGGCGCTCTCTGATCATTCCTCATGGGCTGATTTAAGCTGAATATGAAATTGTTCATGTTGACCAAAACAAGAGCAGAAGAAATGTCCTCACCATCACCCTCACCTTCGTCATGCTCCCTGGCAGCAACAGGACACAGCTGGGCCCTTAGCCCATTATTGCTCCTTCTCATGGGGCCACGCCTTTCCAGAGAGACCCCCATCCATACATTAATAATATCTTCTTGGTCTGTGAATGCCAATCTCCTCCAGATTGTTATTTCCATCATCTCCTCTTTCTAAGACAATATTCTCTTCAACATTATCATTTTTTACTTCAGCTAACGGTAAATATAGGCACTCAAATTGCCATTATTCTCCATTTCAATACTCTCGAGCGAATTGTACCAAAGTTTGACAGCCTTCACCAATATACACTTCATAATGTTGTAGGGTAAGGAGAGGGAAAGGGGTATATATAGATGCCACCCCTCAGCCCACCAACCTTCATAAAGAATTCCAGCTGCCAAAACATTCTTCTGCCTGCGTACACTGTTTCTAGGTTAGGAACCTCAACTGCGGATGTCTCATCCACATGGAAATGAAAGGGCCATCCCGGTTGAAGCCCCTAATTTAGAAAACTGTGCTCCCAAGCAGAAGAATCTTTTAGTGGTTGGAATTATTTATCAGGATTAGTGGGCTGGAGTATTTGGATAGCCAGAAAAATGATCTTTGCGCATGAAACAAAAAGGAAAAAAACATGAAATGAACCACCGTATTTGCATAAACAATAGGGTAAACACATGAGAGGCATGCCATTTCAGGAAGGTAGGATTGTCATTGATTTGAAGTCAAATATATAACATTGGTACTTTGATAGTTTTTCCTCAAAGAATTGGCCCCAAATCAAATGCATCTAACACCCTTGAAGTCATGCTATCAACCTTTTATCTAGGCATGAAAAATTACAAAACAGAGTTTTTTAATTTCTTTGAACTACCTACTTGCATGATTACAATTTTCCATTTACTTACTATGCATTACCTATTTATTATTTTGCAGTCATAAAACTAAACAAAATATCATTATAGATAATTCTAAACAAAATCCTACAGACAACATTGATTGTGAAAAGGCAAATTAAAAAGATCCCATGTACAAAAATAAACCGCTACTCAAAACAATATTAGCCATTTAAAAACAGAACAAAAAGAAAAGAAAAGAGAGTTAATAGCCACGAAAGTGATTCTTACAGGTTCATGATATGCAGTTGGAACTACCTAATTACATGATGCAATACATTGACTCAATGCACAATAACAATTTGTCATTTACAGTCACAAAACCATATAAAATATAATTATAGATTATTATAACCAAAGCCTTCCTAGAAACATGGATTGCAAAAAGACAAAACAAAAACAACCTACATACAAAAACTCAACCTTTAATAAGAAAAAACATTGCTCATTTCAACCAAAGAAAAGAGACTCCAATAAACCTACAAAACCGACTTGCATTTTCATACTGCATAATTAGTTTGAAATCTCTACTCACATAACTATATTTTATTATTTACTTGTTGCACAATGACAATTTATCATTTTGTAGTCACAAATCTATAGAAATATATCAATATAGATAATTCTGTACAAAATCCCACCAACAACATTGATTTTAATAAGTCAAAACATAGATCCCATGTACAACAAATGGATCTTCAATCTTCCAATTGAAACAAAAGAAAAGTGGCAATATATGCCCATATAAAATAGTTTCTTGCATTATTGCACTGCACAGTTGCTTGGAACTATCAAATTACATAATCAAACTATGTTGTTTACTTCTTGCACATTAACAATTTATCATTTGACTGTCATAAAACCATACATATTATCATTGTAGATGTTTCTAAATAGAATTTCCGGAAAGCATAATCTATGAAAAGGCAAAACACAAAAAAACCATGTACAAAAATTGATATTTAATCAGATAAAACATCACCCATTTGAAACCAAAAAAAGGGGCAATATATACCTTACAAAACAGTTTTTCAACTATCTACTTACATAATTAAATTTTATCATTTACTTACACTATACCAATGACAATTTATCATTTTACCATGATAAAACAATAGAAAAAAAAATATTATAGATAATTCTAATCAAAATCTCCTTAACAACATCGATTGTGAAAAGGCAAAACACAAAGGACCCATTTCTAAAAAAGTATATCTTTAATCAGAGAATATATCACCCATTTGAAAAAAAGGGGGCATAGAAAAGCCCACAAATAGATTCTTACATTTGCAGACTCTGTAGTTACTAGGAACTATCTACTTACATAATTGAAATTTTTGTTTTACTTATAGCGCACAATGATTTATCATTTTGCAGTCACAAACTAAACAAAATGTCATTGTAGATGAATCTACGAAAAATTTCCATAACAACATGGATATGAAAAGGAAAAACATAGACAACCAACATTAAAAAACTACAAAATTGCTATAATATGGAATCTAAAAAGTTAAAACATGAACAACCAACATATAAAAAATGGATCTTTGATTAGGAAAAGTATCACCTATTTAAAACAAATAAAAGTGGCACTGAATAGCCTACAAGACATATAATTTTCAAATTTATATATTTGCATTTTATGATTTACTTGTTGTGCAATAACAACCTATCATTTTGCAGTCACAAAAGGGAAAGATAATGACCAATGATGGTACGAAAGAATTTTTTAAATGACCCATATATATTATGGAAAAAAATAAATGGAATAAAGAAATATCATGGATCTTTTTCTTATATATTTATTTGATTTAATTGGAAATATAACACAAAACATAATGTGTTCATATTATTTTCTTTTATCTCTATAAATTTATTCTATAACTTCTTATATCTACTAAGTTAGTGTTTTATTTAATATATTTTAAAATTAATTTAAATATGTAAAAAAAATTATTTTAATCTCAATATTTATTTATTAAAGTATTTTAAAATTTATTTATTTTTACAAATAATAATTTAATTTATAATATAAATTTATGCTTTTATTTTTAAACGTTTAATTTTTATTTTATTATTTCAAAATTTAACATTTACAATATAATTAATTATCTAATGAAAATTAAAACTTTAAAACCTTATTACATTATAGATTTTGATAATTTCTTTTTTATTATTATTTAGAAGAGTAACAAACCTATCATATTATATATATTTTCAATTTATTATTTTATTTTATTTTTGATATTATAAAAAATATATGGATTGGTGCTCTATAAACAAAATACAAAACTTAATATTATATATATTTTCAATTTATTATTTTATTTTATTTTTGATATTATAAAAAATATATGGATTGGTGCTCTATAAACAAAATACAAAACTTAATACTTTTTTTTATAGATTTTCTTTGCCCAACCATTGCTTTAAAGAAAAAATTTAACTTGTATTATAAGTTAATACATAGACATAAAATTTAATATAAAATGTGTATTCTATTGAGATTAATCTTCTATTAAATTATATGTTTTCTACCAATCAAATAATATTGTTTTGTATGGAATGAAATATTTAAATATTTTCAATAGTAACTTACATATTTGTTAACAATTTTTTTTAATATTTTGTTAGATGTTTTGATTGGTGAAAAAAATTGGGATATGATTCACCAATGCAAAATCATTGACATCATGAATAGTATCCGTAACAAATTTCATGAGTAATGACTATAATAAATGGCATCGTGTCATATCTAAGTTGGTTGTTCAAATCTTATGCTAATTACTGTACAGAATATCATTCAAGAAGTGGGACATTATCTCCTTTATGATTGAGTGTAAGGAATCTCTTTGAATGGCATTATCACCTTCACTACAATTTATCATTATTTTCATTTAGATTGCCTTCACACAAACCTCATCTTTTTTCACACAAGAAAAAAATACTCAAGTGATTTTCATAGCTATTTCATTAGATTTATTTGTTTAAATGTAATATATTTCATTTGAAGTTTTAATTTAGATCTCTCTTGTAAGTTGCATAATTTTGATGGCTTAGACTATGGCACAAAGTTTTGGGTCTTATTTTTCTTTATGCATATTTTAAGTTAAATATAGACACTATTTTATGCATAAGGTGTAGGTAGGTGATTTTTAGGTCCAATTTATGATGGTAAATTAATTTAGATGAGCCTATTCTAATCTAAGACAACTAGTGCACAACTTGTCCTCAACCAATGTAGCCCACCATAGACCATAAGGTAGAGAATGCCCTTATTTTACACAATTTGGAGGTCTAGGTATCAATTTCCACACACAAAAAAAATATATGGTCCACCAAATCTTCTTTATTTTTTTCCATGTTGAGTTTCTATAGGCATTTGCTCTTGCAATTGCAGATACTAGAGCACAAAATGTTGTAATAATATTTGAATTGATTCTAAATCTAGGGTTTTGCAATCTTTTTGAACTCGATTTTAAAACTTAGGTTTTTTTAATTTTGTGGTTGTCGTCATCACCGTTGAATATGTTATTGTCAAATTCTAGAGTAAATAGCATTCAAGGATGCACTTTTAGATTAACCTTTTTAAAGTGCAAGGTACCGAGAAGAAAAGTTCTTAAATAAGTAAAGCAAATTCACCTTTTCATTTTTTCTTAACCATATTCGGAAGACAAATTTATCTGAGATTACAAGAAGTTAAGACCTGCTAAAGGTCATCGTCCTCAGTGATAACTGGTAAGGGCATTTTTTTTAACTCACCATTTTAACCAATGTGCTATATTGGGCCCAATCTAATGTTTTATGGAAAAAACACATGTCGCTATTTTAGATTGGTGTTTGTAGAGAATTATTTTAGATGCAATTTATGAAATTTTATTTTGTTTAATTTTTCATGTGTAGCAATATTTGTAGGTTGATATTAAAATTTATATACAAATACAAATTTGACATTTAATTTTTATTTATCATTATTTTTAAAATCAATTAAACTTATGTCATCACCAAGATAACATCAAAAATATAAGCTTAACCTAATGCCAAGCCACAAACTTAACTTGTGAGTAAAGACACACTCTTTATCAATTACCTTCCAAATTGTTTGATTTGATCTTGAACATTTCTCCTCCAAAAATATCTTCATTAACATATTTTCTTTATAATATTTTCATATCAACTACCTTCCAAATTGTTTGATTTTCTCTTGAACATTTCTTCTCCAAAAATATCTTCATTAACGTGTTTGATTTTTAATATTTTCATCACCATATGTTAACATTTTGCAATTAACTTTTATTGTATATGCTACTTATTCTCAATTTATAACAATGTCTTAATAGATTTATTTTCAACCCTTTGAAATTCATGCTCCTAAGCTATCGAGAGAACCATGGAATTTATAAGGATTATTTCAAAGGTCAATACATATATATTTGCAAGGTTTTAAAGTCATTCTTCTAAGCTCAATTGCTTTGTGTATGATATGCATGGAGTTCATGAGAAGAGGTAAAAAGAAACGTAGATCTTTCTATCATTCTAGATTACTTATTTAATTATTTTTATAATAAGATTTTTCGGACTATTAAACAAAAATATGTAATCAAGGTTTTTTACATATATTGAGCAATCAAAATTTTATGGCTATTTTTAATTCTAATTAATATATCCTTCATTTTTCCATAATCTTTCACTCTGATATAAAATTTTAAGTGGTTTCTTACCACCTTTAGATATATTTTGTAGTGTATGGTCTACATGAAAATATAGTTAATAATACTTATGAGTTTTACAAAGAAATGTAAAATACATAACTGTAAATACTAAAATATAGTATCAGCGTAAGTGCAGGGAACTGGTAAGTTAAAAGGGGGTCACATATGAATAATTAAAAAAAAAATGAGAAATCTCAATTTTTATAGATTGTTTGAGATGTCTACACTCAAAATTTGAAGATGATATAAGAACACAAATTATAGCATTTCAAATCTAGTTTATTACACACACACACACACACACACACACACACACACACACACACACACACACACACACACACACACACACACACACACACACACACACACACACACACACAAGTATAAGTAGGTCAAACATCTAAAATTAGATGAACTCTTATTTTTCAAAAAAAAAGAGTAGATAGTTGGTTATGTACCCCCTCATTTTTTCAACATCATTTAGTATTGTTTGAAACCCTTTGGTGGAAATTTATATAAGAACATCTAATTTGTAACTCATATATTTTTATAATATTTTTTTAAATTTTTATAAAAGGGTAAAAACTTTATTGAAAATCAGAAAAGATCATTACAAAACATCAAAGGGCCGGGGTCCTAGGAATCCAAAGGAAACCATTAAACCAAGCTTGAAACAAAATTATCCTTCACTAATACCATTCCCATCCTCAGTAAGAACCCTCTCCAAGACATGTCAGAGCTCATGGGGAACCTGCCCCCACTCATCAATCTTCCAGCCATCTAAATGCTCAAAGGCCCACTTAGCCAAACAATCAGCTGCCCTATTCCACTCCCTTGGGATATGGACAAAGGACATTATCTCCATCAAAGAACTTATCTGCAAAATATGTTGCACTATCATAACCACCTGCCAACTAATGTCAGAAACCTTCTATTTATTCAACAAGTTAATCAAAACCTGTGAGTCAGACTCACAGATAACCTTGAACCATCCCAAAACATAAGCCCTCTCCAAAGCGTAGAGGATCACCAAACCTTCCATAAGGTTGTTAGTCTGCACTCCTTCATGAACAAAAAAGAAAAAAACCACCGATCTTGAAAAATCCCTGGCCACCCCACCAATCCCAATAGGGTCAGGATTGCCCATTGAAGAACCATCAGTATTGAGCTTCAAAATGCTAGCTAGGGGGGTAGCCAACTCCCCACCCTTTGAATTTTCTTATTCACCTGCCTTCCTCTTTTGACACAAGCAGAAGCTGGAGACAACCCTTGAATACCCAATCTATTCACTAACTCAACATCCCCTTTCTCTAAAGGGAATACCACATCACACTTAGCTTCCACCGTCTCCCAAATCATACCCCTAATTTTGTGCCGAACTTGTTGAATTAACAACTTCTTTCCTTGAAATATTCTTCAATTTCGTTCCAACCAAATTTGCCAAAGTATGAAAGAAGGCCCAACATACCCCACATGTTGCAAGAAAGAAGCCATAGAAGGAGGTCTACCCAAACTATTATGAAAATCCTCCAGGGAGGATGCATGAACACAGGGTCTTTTCCACACATCCCACCAACAATGCCAAAGCTACAGAGTCATGGGACAATGGAAAAATAAGTGAGAGGAGTCCTCCTCTCCACATCCACATATAACACACATAGAAGGACCCTGAAAACCTCACTTTTGAATCTTATCCCATGTCAAGCTCCTATTCCAATCCAAAGTCTAAATAAAGTAGTTACACTTTGGTCAAGAAAGCTTATTCCACACTTTCTTCCACCAGTGCACCTCCACCCCATCTAGCTAGTGATATAACAACACCTGATATCCAGACGCAATAGTATAGACACCCTTAGGATTAGGAGACCAAGAAAGAACATCCCCTTCTTGGAGGGAGCTACAACGTATATGAGAAAGGATACTATGAAGTTCAGTACAATCCTCCTCTATACCAACAATAGGCCACTCATCAGGTTTTTTCCATCTCACCACCACCAACTGCCCATGAGAAGAAAAGGACTTGAAGTCACTCACCCTTGACCATCCTTCCTCACAAAACCTCTGGCTCAGAGTTACCAAATTAGGGAACTGAGAAATAATGGGAGGAAAGCCATCCCAAGAATCAGACCAAAAATGAGATTTTGTCCCTCTTTTACAAATCCAAAATAACCCATCCTTAATCAGAGCAACCCCTCTCTTGAGTGTACTCCAAATCACCGAGCCTTTCCCCACCAAGGGATAATGAGGAATATCAATTTGAGGGACCCTCGAGAAGTATTTCTATGTTAATACCTTGGCCCAGATTCCATCCTGCTCCACACACCACTGCTAATACAATTTAGCTGCTAGCGCCATCCCTGACAATGACGACTACCTTAACCCAAGGCCACCAAGCTGCTTCGGGCTACAAATAATGTCCCATCTGACAAGGCTCCATTTAGAGGACAATAAGCTACCAGCCCATAAAAACTATCTTGCTAAGGAATCTAATTCCCTAACAAAGCTCAAAGGGGCCACTTGAATCATACATCTATAAATGGGGAGAGCTTGCACCACTGACTTGAGCAATTGAACACGACCTGCAAAGGATAACCAATGATGGGTCCAATGATTAACTTTCACATGAAATTTATCCAAAATATTTTGCTAAGACTCCTTGGGAAGTCTTCCAACAGAGATGGGAATACCAAAATAGGTCAAAGGGAGAATCCTAGTCTAAAATCTCAAAATATGAGCAATTCTCCTCTGAATGGAACCTAGAGTATTGAAGAAAAAGATGGAAGACTTATCTTCATTAATAAATTGGCCTAAGGCTACAAGATAAACATCCAATGCCTTGCATATATTCAAAGCTTCCCTAATAGTAGCCATACCCATCAAAGCAGTGTCATCCACAAACTGCAAGTGAGATTATGGAGGTAAACCACCTCCCCACCCCCACCCTTAAATGAAACCTAACTCCACATTCCTTCTTATCAAGTGTCCCAGAACCTCAACAAGAGGAAGAAACAAGTAAGGAGAGAGGGGGTCACCCTGCCACAAACCCTGAGAGGCACCAAAAAGCTCAGAGTGCTCACCATTTATTGACACAGAGAAGGATACCAAAGTAACACAACTCATAACCCAATAAATCCACTCATCCCCAAAACCAAAAGCACCAAGAACCTTGCGAAGAAAGGACCATCATACACGGTCATAAGCCTTAGCCATATCAAGCTTGATGAACATTGCCTTATCTTTGGAGCTGGCCATAGAGTGAATGGTTTTAGTTGTGATAACAATCCCATCCAGGATCTGATGTCCCACCACAAAACCACTATGTTCCTCTGAAATCAACACTTTAAGCCACTTTTTCAACCTATCAGCAATCAACTTAGAGATAATTTTATAAATCACATTTCAAAGAGAGATAGGCCGAAATTGACTTAACCTATCCACCCCCTTGCACTTTGGGATGAGAGCTAGGAAGGTAGAATTCAGGGCCCATAACATCTATTTATTCTTATGAGACTCTTGAACAACCGCCAACAAGTCCAACTTGATAATCTCACAAAATTCTTGAAAGAACTCAATCGAGAAACCATCAGGGCCAGGAGCTTTCCCCCTCTTCATTTGAAACACAATCCCCTCTAGCTCCTTAATCGAGATATTACTCATAAGCTACTCATTCATCTCCCTAGAAACCAAAGAAGGGATACAAGAAAGGACCTGAGCTTCCTCATCAGAACCCCCTTGTGAGTCCTCTCTGAGTAATGAAGCAAAATATTACTTAGCTTCACATGTAATTTCATGAAAAGAAGAAAGAGTTTCACCCCTGTCATTCACCAGAGCAGAAATAGGATTGCCATGTCTCTTGGCTTTCATTGAGTTGAAGAAAAAAGTAGTATTTTTATCCCCTTCCTGAAGCCACTCAATTCAAGTCTTTTATTTCCAAAAAACCTCCTCTCATAGCTCACACTCTTCCAGTGCTTTGAAATCCCTAGTTTCTTCTCGTAGCAGGTCCTCATTCACTCCATCCTCTCTAATCAACCTCATAATACCATCCAACTTAGCCTGGGTAGCAATCTTATCATGGAAAATGTTTCCAAAGCACTCTCAATTCCAATGTTTAAGCTGATACTTGACAAATTGAAGTAACTTAGTGAAAGTATACACTATTGTACCATAACCAGGTCTACCATACCTCCACCACTCTTCAATATAGTCATTGAGAGAGGATTCATGCAACCACATAAGATGGAACTTGAAAGTAGGAGATCAAGGAACACGAGCTAAAGAAATAGCTAGCTTGATAGGCCAATGATCTGAACCCCTCTAATCTAAAATTTTTGAGCTAGAACACCACAACCCACCAACCCAGTAGCAAGAAACCAGAAAGTGGTCCAGTCATTCTACAATGCAGTTATTCCCAATCCTCTGATTATTCCAAGTAAATTGGCCATTAGTGGGCTTGATATCCACAATATTTAAAGCTAAGATATTATCCTAAAGTAGCAACGCAAAAGGCTCAAGCCTCGCAATACCACGCTGCTCTTAGCCAACTCAAAAATAGCATTGAAGTCCCCAGCCATTATCCATGGATGGAAAGGAACGATGCTTCAGACAAACCAAATATGGGACCACAAAATTTGTTTACCTTGAAGATCAGTAGGTGCATAGATATTGGAAAAGAGAACAAACTCCCCCGTTTCAAAACAAGATGCAATCATAGAGATAGAAAACTGAAAGGATAACCACCAAAGGGGGCAGATCTTCTGAGGATTCCATAAACAAGCCACTCCCCCCTCTGACCCTTGAACACCAATGCACTGGCACTCTCCATTCCCCCACAACTTAGGCACTAAACCAAACATACTCTCCACTAATAACTTAGTCTCATGTAGGAAAAGAACATCAGGAGATTGATTTTTAACCAAATCATGAACAACTTTTTGTTGAGGGCCACTGTTCAAGCCCCTTATGCTCCAAGATAAAATGATCATTTCAGGGGGGTCAAAAAATGAGAATCAAGAGTCTTAACAGAACCTGACTCTACCAAAGTTTCCCCTGTTAATTTAATCTTTTCCAAAAAAAAATTTCTACCAAGCTTGGAAGACTTTTCCCCTGCTCCTTTTTTTGGATCCTTTTGAAGAAGACCCAAAATAGAAGAAGACTTATGAATCTTCACCCCCTCAGTACCTGTATTTGAGACAAGAGGAGATCCATCCTCACCACCCTTCTTCCCTACTATAATAAGAACCGATTCCACCTAGACTTCCATTTGAACATCAATGTCCATTTTCAAAGCCCTATTATCTTGTAAATCCTGAGTAGCTTCAGAAAGAAGGCCCTCCTGTCTTGAAACCAAAGCACCCTGATCCAAATTCATCAAGCCTAGATTCAATTCCTGATGGCTGAGATCATCTAAAACTTCAAATCTATTGAAAGAATCTTCCTCCTGCCTTTCCTTCAAAGTCCTCTTTTGACCTTGATTCCTATTTCAAGCCTTGACAAGAATGAAACCGTCAGCCCCATCCACATTACCAGGAATGGGTTCCTTCCCCTTTTCAACCCTAGGGTGATTGCGGGGAGGTTGAGAAGGCTGGGAATCCATAGGCCTAGCCTTTGGGCATCTTATCTACAAATGACCATATTCATGACAGAGACAACATCAAAAAGGAAGAGTTTCATAATCTAACTGTTGCACCCAAAGTAAGGACCCGCACACATATCCACCGAATCTAGCAAAGGTTTACTTAAATCAATCTCAACATAGATACGAGCAAAAGTCATCATATGTTTACCTTGAGTCTGTTGTGAAGTACCAACTGGTTTTCCTAGCATCAAAGCCAGCAAATGTAAAACATCCTCCCACCAACATTCCACAGGAAACCTTGAAAGCCGAACCCACACTGGAACCCATTTTGAAAGCTCTTCAGTAGGATTGAAGCCTGCATGTCAAGGTTTAATAAATAACCCAATCTAATTATGAAAATAGGGGCCTCCTTCAAAGGCCTTGTTGTGGTCTACCAAGAAATTGAATGAAACCATGAAAAAGCTATTTGCTAAAATCATAACCTCCATTTCTCCCTCAAGCATCCAAGTCCATTGGGCCCATGATTTAAGAAATTGTAGTGAAACTTGTATCCCCATAAACTTGCACAGCAAAGCATACTTCAAATAATAGTCAATATCTTTTGCAATCATCTCTAGCAGGATAACCAATTTTGGCCTCTCCTCACAACGTTCAAGATAACCATTGATCTTCGTAATCTCAATACCACTAGATAAACCCAAACCAACTAGCGCCAGATCTTGTGAGAACAAGTTATTATTATAAACCTTCAAAGCATGTGAAGTAGCATTTGCACCAATCACTGCTGAGTGATAATCCATCTTGGGACAAGCCCCTGAAGACTCCCCAATTAGTATTGACACTCAGTCGAACCAAGGTGAACAAGTAGGTCTTCGAGAGAAGGAATCACCACTAGCGTTTAATCATCCCACCACCAACGCTGCCTTCAAACTGTAGACCCAACCAACCAAGTATAGGGAAGAGGAAGCACTGACACCAATAAAAAAACTTTATCTGATGAAAACGCAGCCCCAGGCCACCCCCAAACTACATTCACTCTCCATCTAGGTGTGGCCAAGAAATAGAAAGAGGTTCGAGCTAGGGCACGAACGCACTATCTTGACCAGCAACCTGCAGGGGTGAGCACCATCCATAGTAGTTGATAGGGTTGGCTATTTTGGCTAACTCTGCATGTTTCTTCTCCAAAAATTGCCGCTCTCTACCTTAGAGATAGTGGATATAGCCATACACATGTATCATATTTTTATAAAAAAAATACTGAATATTTATTTTTTATTAATTTTACAAGTAAATAGACCCTTAAAATTGATAAAAATTAGAAACACAGTTGTGCAGCCCACCTAACTACCTCAAAACAAAATGAAAATTAGTTTTTTTTATGTGTATAGAATTAGGCCTAGTTTGCAACCATATATATTTTTTGAATTTGGATTAACGAAAAATAGATACATAAATAAATATAAATATGTATAATTATGACATATAGTTGCATAAAAAAGACATACTTAGAAATCAATTTAGATGAAAACTTTAGAATAGTAAAAAAAATTTTAAAAAATACATATTTGAAAAGTAGAGTTAGTTGTTTGTTTGTAGGTCCAGGCCTTAGATTTGGGAATCCAAGCCATTTCCTAGACTTTAGAAATGCTTTCAAATTCAGATATAGAAAAAAGTGCATGTGTTGTAATGTATAAGCACAAAATCATGTACATGTTACTTAATGTATGTAATGTTCATATGTTAGAAGGTGAAGACCTAAAGTAATTGGAAGGCATGGGGATTGTTTACTAAAATAAATGTTAAGTATAAGATGATCAACTTATAATTTAAATTTCTTTTAGTAAATATAAAAAATTAAGGTCACTTTACATCATCTAAAATTAGTCTCATACTGCCACAAGTTATAATTTAGAAGATGGTTTTCCAAAATATAATATGGTTAGTACTTAGTCATTTTAAAAAAAATTAGTAATGAACATAAGAATTTTAGGCTGTAACTTTTGCAACTAGTGTCTATTTTTTACATTTTGGAGTCTTTCAGATTGTTTATTGACATTTCTAGGAGTTCTAAGTTTGTGAAAATTAAATTTTACAAACCAATGCATATCTACCCACCCCTTTATGCGGATGTTACTTGTGATTAGGTCCCTTCTAGGCCAAAAATGACATGACAATACCATAATCATTAAAACTAACATAAATGAAAAACAAATGGGGCACATTTGTGAGTGATGAGCACAATTTCATTTGAATTCATGCCAAAGTGGTGTGCATGTCAAATGTAGGTTGTAGTAACACCTAACCCACACATAACAAACCACCCATTTATGTTGATTTTACTTGTGATTAGGTCCCTTATAGGCTAAAATTGATACAAAAATACCATATCCATGTATGACTAAGGTAAATACAAATAATTTTAGATAAATTTGTTTGCGATCACCCCATTTCTCTCCTAATTCAAGAAAAAAATGTGTGATTGTGTCATTTTAAGTTGCATTATGACCATTGCACATCCAACCCCAATTTATGTTGATTTTACTTGTGATTAGTTCCTTATATGCCAAAAGTGATACAATAACACCATATCCACTTGCGAATAAGGAAATATAAATAATTTCAAGCACATTTTTTAATGATCATGCCAATTCACTTCAAATTCAAGCCAATATGGTGTGATTGGATAAATGTAAGTTGCATTTGTGACCCACACACACCTAATCACCCCTTTATGTTGATTTCTCTTGTAATTAAGTCCATGATATGCCAAAAGCCTTTAAAAAAACATATCCACTTGTGACTATGATAACTTTAGATGATTTGAGGCATATATATGTGAAATCACCCAAATTCACTTTGAAATCAAGGTAAAATGGTATGATTGGGGTAACATGGGTTGCATTGGTGACTCACACATATCAAGCCACCCCTTTATATTATTTTTACTTGAGATTATGGGGATTATAGATCAAAATTAACACAACAACATTACATCTATTTATAGTCAACAAAATTCAAGCATGGGAATATTCATGCATTCTACCAGTCGCACATACATATTCATCCATTTTTACTTGAGATTGCACCGACAACACTATCTCCCTAACTTGCAAAAATATCATGTTGAGTGCATTTGAGGACATTGGTGGTATGGTTTGTGTGACTTTATTGGAGCTTGACTATTATGAACTTGATTATTCTACCTTGAACCCCCTCCTTTCAATCTACCTTCCAATCTAAAGCAATCAAGCCCCTCCCTTCTTTATATAGAGGCAGGGATAAGCTCAGGGATGATCTATGTATGGGTATGGGTACCCATCAATCATTTTTTGATCACATGATCACCCTTATATATAGAGTGTTATCCATCAATTTAGGATATCAATCAAGTGTTGTCTTGTCCATTGATTCATCAATATTTTATTTATGCCCTATATAAATAGAAGGGAAACTTTCTACATCACTCATTATAATGCAGGGCCCTAGATTCCCCTTATGTGTGTGTGAGTGGAAAATGATCCCCCTCATCTCCATGTAGGGCCATTTTCAAATAAATATATAGGGTCAATCATCAATTGAGTGTCCCCCATCTATTACAGGTCCTCTCTGTCATCCTCAATTATAGATGATCAATCTATATATATGGATGCCCCATATATATATAGAGAGGGGGGATAGCCACCACCCACAAGCATGCCCATTGTATTATATATGCCCTATCCCTATCCTATATAGACATAAGGACACAATTGAAACAGTTCGCACATCACTCATGCATCAATCATTGATGACTGATGTTATATATGAAAAATCAATAAATCTATAGGGTTGGGGGTGCCATTAGATATATAGGTCCAATCCAGCACTCAAATGGTAAACTAATTGAGGAACCCTATTTATATATGGGCATTGGGCCACCCCTATCTATATTTACTAGAAAGATAAGGCACCCCATATATAAATGGAGACTTGATTTATTTATTATATTAATCGATGACCCTTATCTATATATGGGCAGTCTCCTACCCCTATCTATATCTAGGGAGGGTGTGGGGTGCTTGACCCTTATCCATATATAGGGCCCCTATCTATATATTGATACATCTTTAGTTTTATATTTAGGGGATTGTGTATATAAAAATATAACATGTTCCCTCTATATATAGATTAGATATGTTGATAGTTCCCTTTTATAGATAGGGGATGCTCGACAACCCTATCCATGGGTAACTCGATGGGATCGACCATCGGCCCTATTTAGTCAAGGGGAGAGCACTCAAAAATGACCTAAAGTTCTTAGATAAACTATACATTCATATGATATTAGATTAATGTTTTAAATAAATATTTATTACAAACCCCAAGAGAATTAATGGGTCAAAAGATTTGCCAATTGACTTAAATTAACCTATTTAAATAAATCTATGTTCAAGTTCTTATGCAATATATGTGTATGCTTGAGAGTCATAAAGACCTTTAAAAAAGCACTAACATCTAATTTTAAGATTAAGTATGCCATTTTAATTTTTAATGTCTACTTTCATTTTTCTAGTTTTTTCAGGGGTGCTTTTATACATCTCCTTGTTATCAGTATCCTAAAAATTTGTAATTTAAAGTTCCCATGACCAACTTTTGTTTGTGAGCACTGACATAATTTATTTTTCTTTTCTTTCCATCTAACATTGAGTAATATAAGAAAACATATTGCTTCTATTTCATGTACCACTAAAATATACTTTTTTATACCTAAAATAAGTGTAATGCCTAGTGAGCCCTTACTTGCTTCAAGAGATCTTCAGAGAATATGGCAAGTAATCCTTGAATTTGTAGAATCAAGCATTTAAAAATGCCAAACTTCTCCACAGTGCAAACTCTCTAAAACCATTCATGAAACAACCTCACATGTGAAAGCTTATTACTTAAATATATCTATCGATTGAATTAAAAAAATAATTCTTATGACATGTAAAGAAAAAAAAAAAAACATGATGAAAGTTGGGAATAAAGGCTTTACAAGACCTGTTGTAATATTCTTCCAATGAAACCCACAATTTGTTGTTTCTTGAAGAATTATTAATTCCAGCATAAGTTTCCTTGCTATCTCAACACTCATAGTTTTCTTTTTCACTTGATCTCAATCATATTATTATTCACAATACTTTGTACCATGCAGTAATTTACCTAAACCAAGGCTATTATTTTATTACTGAAGTAGTTTTATCCTTATTTCTACCTCATTTTTTATCACAATATAGATCTTTGTAGAAGCACTCCCTTGCAATTTTTTTCTACATTTCAATATTAACAGCGAAATGTAGAACTTTAGTTATTAGACACCATTTTTGTTGTTGCACTGGTATTAGTATTGCATACCAGATTTGATATGGTAGTTGTTAAAGTGGAGGCTGATGTTGCACTTCCCATTAGAGTGGTTTTAAGAGTCTCTAATGCCCTTCCCACTTCTCTCATTGTTGGTCGTTCTTGGGGAGATTCATTTGTGCAAAGCAGGCCAACATGTATATGCAAGCACTAATGACTCTAATGAGATTGATGTGTTAACTCCTCCCCAAGACTTTGTATTCTGTTTTAAAACTTTTCTGACCTTCTTCACTCGGTGAATTGAGAACTTTGATAACAACTACCTTTCCATCCCTTAAAATCCCTTTATAGACTGATCCAAAGTTACCCACTCCAAGCAAATTTGTCTCATTAAATCCATTTGTTGCATTGAAAAGATCTTGATATGTAAACTTTGGATACCCCAATCTTCTAAACATAACGTTTGAGAGATCAAAGTGATGTCTCAAAAAATTCTGCCTCCACAGCATTCCCAAGATTAAAGAACATAGCACAAATGCAGTGACTCCAGCAGCTGATAGAATTATTTTTGTAAGCAGTGAATGCTTTCGTTGTCCCTGTTTCTGACATGCAGGTAACAAGTAAATTTTTTGGACCGCATAGTCCTGGATTTCCCATCAATAATGCAATAACACTTTTATTTGGAAATAATCCCTCTTCTGGAATTGGATCTGTCAAATTGTTGAAACTGAGATTAATATAGTGAAGGGATTTTAGCCGTTTAAGGGACATGGGTATTGCAGCTGATAGTAAATTGGAAGAGAGATCAGCACTCTTTAGATTTTGTAATTTGCTAAGTGCATCCGGTACTGGACCTGCAAAAGCATTGTGAGAGAGATTAAGATACTCTAATGCTAGGCAGTTGGCTATTACGCTTGGAATCTCTCCATCAAGCTGATTTTTAGAAATGTCTATTGCTTGAGCACTTACAATCTTACTTATCTCTTCAGGTAAGGGTCCATGTAAAAAATTCCACGACAGATTCACATAGAATTGAATGCTTTTAAGACGGGTCATAACTTGTCCAGGTATGTTGCCCTTCAATTCATTGTGAGAGAAGTCAAGCAGTTCTAAATTGGGACATCCTCCTAAGCTTGCAGGTATCCCCCCTGAGAAATGGTTGTGATGAAGAAAAAGTCTCCTTAGCTGTTGGAGTCTACCAAGAGAAGCAGGAATTCCTCCTGACAGCTTGTTGTGACTAACATTTAACAAGCCGAGACTTTGCAGCTGATCAATCTCATCTGGAATGCTTCCTTCTAATCTGTTGCCACTCAAATCTAATCTTTCCAGCTTACGCAATCTTGTAATTCCATGTGGAATGTAGCCCCTTAAAATATTATGGCTTAAGCCCAAGTAGGTCAAGTTGAAAAGATTGGTAATCTCTTGAGGTATCTGTTCGCTTAAATTGTTATATTCTAAACGTAATACAGAGAGCTTGGAAGAAAGTTGGCCTATGGATGGAGGCAAAACACCAGAGAAATGATTATATGACATTACTATCTGACAGATGGTTTTTATGAAGGTAGAGAATCTGTAGCTGGGTGAGCCTGCCCAATTCAGGAGGAATGGGGCCTGTGAGATTATTTATTGCCAACTCCAAGTCATTCAAGGTGGAAAGATTTCCTATAGAGGATGGGATGGTGCCTGACAGCTGATTTGTATGAAGGTAGAGGATCTGTAGCTGGGTAAGCCTGCCCAATTCAGCAGGAATGGGGCTTATGAGATTATTTGTTGACACCTGTAAGTCAATCAAGGTGGAGAGGTTTCCAAGAGAGGGCGGAAGTGTACCTGTGAGGTAGTTTGCTCCGAAGAGAAGCATCTGGAGATGTGGCAACAGCCCGAGCTCAGCAGGAATACTCCCCTCCAGTCTGTTATAAGAGAGTGCCAACTGAACTAAATTGCGGCAACCGCAGATAGTGGGTGGAACGTTTCCTTGTAATCGATTGCCATGCAATAGGAGTTGATTGGCTGTGGAAAGCTGGCCCAGTTGTGGTGGAATATGACCGTGAAGGGCGTTATTAGAAAGATCGAGTGACTGAAGAGCAGAGAGACTCCCAAGCAGAGGAGAGACGACGCCCTCCAAACCCATGGCTGATAAATTGAGGCCAACAACTCTGTGCATGTTAGGATAGCAAGTAACGCCAGTCCAATTGCAAAAGGAGAGATTGGGAGACCAATTGGCGAATGAGTTGTTGGTATCAAAAGTGATGGCAGCTTTGAACGCCAACAGAGGATGTTGGTCGGAAGCATTATTATTATTAACATTCTCATTCCATGCAGCAGGAATTGAGAATGGCAAGGAGAAGAGCAGAGGCGGCGGCAGCAGCATGAGTATGAGCATGAACAGCACAAAATGTTCCATCTCTTGGAAACTGAATGTAATTAGATATGGTGATAAGCAAAACATAAAGAAATAATATCCGAGGATGAGGTGGGGGCTTAAATAAACTATACTGAGTGGAAGTGGGAGATAAGCAAAACATAAAGAAATAATGTTGGTTTATTATATCAACATACTTGTTATCGAGCTCTAACTTAATATAGAAAATCTTTTAGCCCAATCTATTTTAATATTAATCTATCATATGTGAATGCATACTTGTGTAAATGCTATGCTATTAAATTCATCAATTTCACAACTTGGTTCATTGCACTCCTTTATTTTCTATGTTTTCATTTGAAAAATGTAATTGTTTTGATTTTAATTTATTTTTTCCATATTCCTACCCCATTTTTTTTATAAAATAATTTTAATATGAATCTGGTTCCCTACATACTAAGGCTATTACATTTGAAGCCCAAAATTAATCTAAGAAAGTGAACCAATCAATCAAGATCTTATACGTTTGAGCTAAGTTAAAGGTGTCGTTCAAAAAATGATATACGAGTCTAAAGCCTATCTTATTGCATACAACCTAAAATGGGAATAAAATATGCCTTCACACACACACACACACACACACACACACACACACCCACCTTGAATTAAAAATTTCACCCACATGTTAATATAGGAGACAACAGACATGTGGTGTTTTTTAAGAGATTCTAAATTTTTTATCAATTGTAATTACCACCTTCATTCTTTTCATGACATCACCTTTGCATGTAGCTAAGGTTCGTATCTGATTAGAGATTATAGTTTATTTGCATTCACACTAGGTGGGATAACTACGTGGGCTTGAGTTCCCTCCTTGGAGTATTGGAGATGTAGGCAACAATCAACCATCAAGGGGTGATTGAGGTCAAATCGGCCTATAACACTCCCCTCTTCTTATTACAAGTTTTATAGCTATCAAAGTGCCCTAAGGGTTTCAAAGATAAGAGAATTCAAATAATGATTTATGTGTGGATATAACCTAAGTGAAATATATGATATTTTTACTTATATACAAGCACAACAAGTGTAATGATCAGTTTGAATTCATAGTTAACCCAAATATGTCCACAATCAATGGACTCAAGCATATTCTGTCACCATCTCTCAACTATGCTACTATATAAATTAATGTTTTGTTTATGCCCTTGATCTCTCATTTCAAATTTACTATTTTCTTTACCTTATCTTGTTTTTTATCTACCAAATTTAACTGGGACAAGTCTATAGTCAACAATTTGAGATACATTGTACCATTAATTATCTATTGTACTCATAACCAGATTTTATTTTTGTTATTAATTCTAATATTGGCCCTGAATATTTATCTCATATTCTTATTTACATATCCAAACATTTATAATAGTCAATAGATATCAATATGTGAGCTAAGTATAATCCTTCTTGGTGCTTTCCAAAAATAACAGTTTTCTATATTCAATATTTGTCAAAATCAGAATAGTTGACCATTTGTATAACTTTAGCATTCTGATTTTTCCATTTTTTAAGGTCTATATAATAAATAAAACTTCTTAATGATGTTTAGTATTTTATAAAAAATATGGCAAAACAAATATATAATGACCCATTATGGGCAATTAGATGTTTCTTTCCCTAAATTGACCAATCTTAAACTGACTAGAGCTAATTATGACCAATTACAAATAATTATGCTAAATTAATATCAAGCATAGGTGAAATTATCCATAAATTGACTGATATTGTACTTAAAATGGATAACTATGATCTATTACGACCAATTAAAGTCAATCAATTAGGTAATATTTTCCCCAAATCATATGATTCTTAACAAGGACTAATTATGAAAAATAAGGATATATTAAGGTCAATCAAGGATGTGATTACCCCTAAATTGGCCATGTTTTTAACTAAAAATGCCTAAATGTGATGAGTAATACTCATTTACAATCAACATGGTGAAATTATCCCAAAATTGAATAACTCTTGTACTAACAAGAGCTAATTATAACCAATAACATCTAGTTAAGGTCAATGAAGATTTTGATTATCCCCAAATTAACCAACATTTGCACTAATAAGGTCTATTTACAACCAACTAGAGGCAATTGGTTATAATTGATAGAGAAATGATGGCCTAATCGGGGATTCATGCACACAATTTCCCCTCATCATTATTGGTGTTTTTAGGTTGTTATTAGAATGAATCTAACAAACTAAGGCCCTAATTAGGAACAATTAGAGTGATGAAGGATAAGTTTCTACTACTTTCACATAATTAAACATTTTAATCATTTTTTGATGTTCATTGGTCACTATTAGACTAAATTCAATAAACCAAAGTCCTACTTATGTTTGATCAATGAAATTAAGGTCAATTTGGGGCACAAGAACAATTTAACCTTGATTTTTTTTTAATGTTTTTATATTATTATTATAATATAATTGACAAACCAAGGCCCTAATTAGGAGTTATGGAAGAAATGGAGGCTAATAATGGGCTATGCAAACATAATTCACCCCTATGTGTTGTCATTATGTGTTCATAGGTCATTATTAGACTAAATTTTATAAAATGGGGCCCCAATTTGGTATGATCAAAGCAAAGAAGGTCAATTTATAGACACACACATAATTGAACCCATTTTATCATTATTTCATGTCCGTAAACCATTATTAGAGTAAAATCAACAAACCAAGGCCCTAATTAGAAGTGATAATGGCAATAAAGGTTGATTTGGGACTGTGAACACATGATTGACATAAGGTTTTCATTAGTCAATATTTTTAGACCAAATTTGAAAACCCAAGTCCTATATTAGAGTGATCTAAGTATTGAAGTGTTTTTGGGGTATATGTACATAATTGACCCTTGGTTGTCATTATTCAATGATATTAGGTTGTTATTAGACTAAATTTGACAAAGCAAGGCCAAAAATAGGTGCAATCATAGTAATTAATGTTGATTTAGGTCTATACACACATAATTGATTACTATGTATCTTTATTGGTGTTCTTAGGTCATTATTAAATTGAATTTAATAAAATAAAGCCTTAATTATTATCAAAAAGTTAAGGATAATTTGGGATTATGTGCATATAATTGACCCTTCTTTGTCATTATTATTAGATTAGGATGCAATCAAGGTTCAAGGTTTGAGTAGACACAAAGCATAAATATCTATAATATGCAAAATAAATTATGCATAAGAGATACCTATTGTAGAAGTGAAATCAAACATGAGCCAGAAGAATCTTTTCTTCAATAATCAAAAGACTCAATTATTAACATTAGACTCATTAATTCATCATTATTATTAGCCAAAAAATATTTTGGAAAGGTACATATATATGTGTAATATAAACATAATCACACATCCTCATGAATGTGGGACTATCTTCTCCAATGACCTAAAATAATACCTAAGTAAGAAAAATAAACATATGTAGGGAAAAGACATTAAATGGAATAAAACCCTACACTAATACCCCCCATTAAGTGTAGTTTAGGTGGTTAATAGCATTAGGTCCTAGCACAAGGTCTGATCAAGTACCCAAGTACATAGAAAATCTCCCTAGAAGAATAGAGACAAGCCCCCTAAAAGTAGAGAGATAAATAAGGAACTAACCCCCCCAAGAATATGAACAATGTCAATGATGAGATCCTTTGATTGAATACTGTATAAGGTCCATCTACATTGAATAAATTTTCTTCCCATTTCAAAAGGAAGAACACAATAACTTCTCTAAAAATATATCCATTCCACAATGGAATATGAAGGTAGTAGTATGAATATTTTTGAAATTGGTCCAAATTTGAAGTGCAACATAGGTATGGCAAGATCATTCATAGGAAATGAAATCAATGCCACTGGATTAAACATATTATAAGAATGAGAAGGTACATTCACTAAAATAATATCCATGTAAAGTGGAGTTAATGGATCAACATCCCTCAACATCATGTCGGAAGAATGCAAATCCATAAAAAAGGAAGAGTCATCGATGCTCTCTGAAAATGTGGATGTGTCACATAACACAATAGAGACACTCTCATTAATAGAGACAAAATGATCATCCAAAGGAAAAATATGTGATGGTTCTATAAGAGATTTTTTTTTCATAGGAATGAAAATGGTTTCTTCAAAAAAACATCTCAATTTTGGTATAAACTCATCCCATAGGGGTGGCTCAACAAAGAGAAGAATATTATCTGATATAAATGTGTCATCACAAAAAATTATAGGAGGAGAAGAGATTAAAATCTCAGAAGAAGAGTATATGATAGAAGGTGGAGAGATTACAATCTCAAAAGTATAGTCACTAAAGAGATTTCTAAATAATGCTTTAAACAATACAAGGACACTCCATGTGCTCCAAATGGTGCTGTAGATCTATGGAAAAATTAATCAAAAAAGAAACCATACACCATGTCACATGAATTGAGCTAGTCATTGAGCTAAATTGAGTTAGTGTGTACAAACACCTAACCATATAAAAATGGATAGAGGTCTTTTTGAGTGAAAAAACATTCCATACACAAATTCCATGAAGCATCGTTTGTCCTTCCAATAAGAAGGAAGGGAGATGAATATTTTGTTGGAATTTGAAGGGAAGACTAGAACTTCCACTACTTGCAAAAAATCATGCCAAGATATTTATACAATAAAATATCCAAACAACTTAAACCAAAATATGAAGTCTGCATTCATATATAAAAACTAAACCATAAATCCATAAGAACAAAATCATGATAGATAAACTAAATCTATTCCATTAAAAACACATCACAAGCTACTCTAATGGAGTTATATTCCATCTCAATCTTTACTCTTCTCCTCTATTCTCCTCTATATGAATCCCTCTTATTTATAACATTGAGGGAGAGGATGTGGATCACATTTGGTAATGTGAAAACAAACTAGTTTCCAAATGAATAGTACACCCATGTGGTCAAAGACACATCATGGATGCACACATGTGCAACTATCACACTTGTCTTCACATGCAAGTGGAAAACCTCATGTAGGACAAATATTAATATCCACATATTTCCTAAATAATAGGAAATAAACATTCTAGGTAAAATACTAACCTAAGTAAACTTAAGACTATGGTGTAAATAACATTTTACACCCACACCCCCCTTAAGTACAATGTAGGGAGTAGTAAATATGATAATACAATTTTAGAAGATGGGTCCCAACAACTAGGCCTGATTAGGTACCCATATACAATATGCTCAATATCAAATTTTTCTTATGGACACCATCACAACTTATCAAAGTACAAAGCTGATCAGTCTATGCAATATGAAAGTTGAAGAATATGCTAGATACGAGGACATTTTGAATAAATAGGTGTTGGTGCTACCAAAAATGCTTTAAGAGAAAGCAGTTAACCTAAAAATTCAATTTGGATGGGCAGATCCGTCACTCAAATTACACATGGATGGGTAGATCCATCACCCAAATCATACGTCGATGGATAGATCCACCACTCAATATCAATAGGCAGTACAAAATAATGATATAAACCATCACCAAATGCACCAAGAAATATGGGCCAATAAGGATGGGCTAATCCACCACTAAAGAAAAACCAAAATGATGTAGTCATCGAAGTCACCAAGAAGGATACCAAAATGATGCAGTCACCGAAGTTGCCAAGAAAGATGGGTTGATCCACCACTGAAGAAAAACTTCCAAAAGAGATGAAGCACACCAAGGGCACCAAGAAGGATGGGTTGATCCACCACTAGAAAAAAATGCCAAAGAGATGCAACACACCAAGGAAGCAATACTCTACATAATACTCCCCCTCCCTCTTAATGTTGAAATAGGGTGCATAGATGAAATGTAGAGTTGAAAATTTTCACATATACTAAAAAGGAGACAATATCTCTATAGATGGGCGAATCCATCACTTAAAATGTGCCAAAAAGGATGGGCTGGTCCATCACTCAAAATGTGTCAACAAGGATGGGTTAATCCATCACTCAAAATTGCCAAAAAGGATGGGCTAATCCATCACTCAAAAGTGCCAAAAGGGATAGGGTCATCCATTACTCAAACATACTAACAAAATTTTCCCATATGAGTTCTGACAAACAATGTGCCTAGTGAGATTCTCATGTACAAGAAAAGGGGAACTAAAAAATATCCATCTAAGTGCCTAACTACAAATAGGTCACTATAAAAAGATGGTCTTTGAATGGAGAACCCATTTAGAGTGTTGGTTTAACAATGGCAGTAAGGGCTTTGGCTTTGCCCTTGTTTGAAGAAGAAGAGAATGAAGAAGGAAGACTGATTTGATGTTTCTTCATTTCTCTTATCAAAACACCCATAAAATGATGCAAAACTCAAAAATTTAGCATTTAATAATTTAGTGATTTTTACAAAATAAATAAGACTAATGGATAAGGCATGAGAAATCATGCACTTTTGAACAAAATGGCACTCAATTTTGAGTTACCGATCAAAATTTATGATTATTTTCTTTTCCTATCATTAATGGCTCTAATTTAACTTATTTTGAGAATAATGGAGTTTTATTCCTATTTTAATTAAGGGTCTAGATTAATAAATTAGTAAAAAATATAGAAATAAATATAGTCCTGATTTGTGCAATTGTTTGTCTTTTTCAACTTTCTAAAAATAGCAATAAATAATAAGAAATATAACTTAGCTAAAAAATAGATTGAGATAGCTTATACAGAGGTTAACAATGGTTGTACAAGACTAGGAAGGTGTTATAAGCCTAAATCTAGCTTTCATTGAGTGAAAGGATAGGAGCACCAAAAATTGGATGCTTTGGTGTCTGGGGTTGTTCTCTATTCCTACCATTGTTATCCAAATTGATCACAAAGACCTACCAAATTTTGGGTAGTTTCACTATGCCTATGAAAAATCAAGCACTGGTTATCAACAAAACTTGTTGTGGAGCTGATTTTATCTTCAAAACCAAACCCTCCATCATGCTTGATAAAACAACATTTGAGTCACTTGAGAAAGAAGAGGGTTAGTGTGAAAGATGTACTAAATGTGCAATCCACACCCCTTATGTGGGCACATGGCCTACATACCAATACTTCGAAGAGGGATCAAGCCATATGTAGTTCTCCCACCTAGTGTGCTTTGTACAATAGTGTGATGTAGATGTAAATGCTGCCAAATTGATGTTGTTTTTAGGTGGCTAGGGACTAGTATGAGGATTTGAGTAAGTTTTCATCTATGTTGGGTGATTATGTACAAAGAATAATGAAGTTTGCCTTAGTGATTTATTTGTATTCTTCCTTAATTTGTAATTTCTGTCACCTCCCTTTGTTAATTAGCTTTAAGTGGGATTTTATAGGGAACAATTGGTCATGGGTCAGATGTATTCATGCTAGGATGACCTAATTAAGGATAGGGACTAAATGAAAATGACTGTTTGGTCTCAAAGTGCAAATGGATAGGACTGCCAAAAATGGGACACTTCTCTATAGGGCACTCATGTCCTATAAGATTGGGACCTAGGGGAACAGGATTAACATGGGGAATACTATCTTGCTGAGGTGGAATGACCATTCAAAAGGTTTTGGATGACTGACAATGAGTAAAAAGGTGTTTAGAAGAGTCGTAAGAGCATGTAAAAAGGACCTATAGATAGGGTTTCACAAGCCACACTCAAACTAATAATTTGGACATTTTAAATGACTACATCCCCCAAATTTATTATAGTGATGCAACAAACTAAAATACTAGGATAAAGGAAAAATAGAAAGCATACCTAAACTTACCTACAAAGGTGAAGCCCATGAAGATGTGTGATGTTGAGTGTGTGTAGAGAGAGAACAATGTGAAGCATATATATGCAAGAGAAAATAAAGAGTAGATCAGTTCTTACTAGACATGCTATGTCTAAAATAAGAATGTAAAAAGGTTGGGTAAAAGAGAGAGAAAGAGAAAGTAATGAATACACCTCACTAGGTATAGGTTTGTATAAAACTTGTTGTGATGTTGAGTAATGCTAAGTGATGTTGGGTATGTGTTGTACCAAGAGTAATATCATAAATGGATCTGAGTGCTCAATTCCATAAGGGTGGCTAAAAAATACAAAGTATATCCTTTTGGCTCCATTGTCACTTAATATGTAGTGAATTTATGTGATCATGCATGTGTTAATAGATGTTGAGATTGTGTGTCTAATCCCTCTGAGTAGGTGTCTCAAGATTACAAAGGCTATTTAGTCCTCTGGCTCCATCATTACCCATTAAGTGTGAACTATGAAACGATACCAGTATGAATGTGTGCCATATGAGATGGCTCATGAAGTCCATGAATGCTTTGTAATTTGACAATGTGGCATGGATAGTCAAATGTGTACTGAGAACTAGGCCAATCTTGGCCATTCCAAAAGGTGGAGATTAGGCTTGTATGAAAGCCACTCTAAAAATGAGAACTAGGCTTATATGAAAGCCACTTTGAAATGATGTCAACCACTTATATATGGAATAAGGAACATAACTTCTAAGAATACCTGGGTAATACAATGAATTGGAAAGAAAAGAAGGAAAATGTGTCATGCACATTTCCCTAATCACTGGTGTCTATAACATGGATTTTGATCTAAAAGTTATACCAACTACCCAATCTGAAACTAGAAGCGAGAGCCATCATGTTGCACATGATGCCCCCTATATATCGATAATGTAAGTAAAACTATATTGAAACTACCTAATTTGAACTGGACTGTAGCTAAAAAAATTGTAATTGACCTTACCTATCTGTTTGTTTCTAAAAATTCTAGGTTTTTGACTATTTGGATAGGAGCATCAAAAAGTGGACACTTTATTGTAGGGCGATGTAGTTTGAATGGGGCACTCTTGTCCTTTACTATTTTTTATGACTATTTTATGTTTGTCACTTTTTTTTTGGTCTATTTTTTATTTTTTAAATTTTGATTACTTTTTTAAGTGTTCTAAAAACTAATTTTGACCGGTAAAGGGCACTAATCTCTATGACAAAACCCATGTTTATTGTCTCCTCTTATGAGGGTAGGAATGAAGACCCTATAATGACTACCCTCAGAAAAAATATCCCTATAAGTGTGTTATGCTAAAAAATACATGATATAGCAATGATAATCCAAAATATGTCTCAAGATATAACATAGTTTGTATTATAGATTGTTAGATCAACAAGGGTATGTCTAGATAGATGTAACAATGTAATAGCATATGTAGTATACTAAACTAAAACTATAAATCCAGTTAGTTATCAAGGAGGGATGGAGCATGATGTCCATCATGGCATCCAAGAAGGAAAGATAATGCATGATGTGGATCATGGCATTGCAAACAACTGAAGCAAATAAGCACGCAAGGCAAGAAGAATACAAAAGAGGCCAAAAGGGCCAAGCAAACAAGGGACATGGGCACATGTCACTCAAACTAGGAAAGTAATCATACAAGGCATGTTCAAATGCTCACATACACATATAATTTTAAACAAGCAAGATTGACACGAGGGACACAAGCACATACAAGAGTACAGGTAAAATATATTGGCAAATATCCTAAGGCACACACTGATAAAAAAAAAGAACCGAGAAATGCAATCACATATAGCTACTTAAATCAAGAAAATAAGGCATGTAAATGTTGTAAATACTATCACATCTAAATAATCAAAATAAGAAGTGAAAGTATACAAAACATGTAGTACAAGACTAGGTAGATGTTAAGAAATACACAAGTGTTATATGCTAGTGAGTATAAATAGAATAATCTATATAGGCTCGTAAGTAATGTACATCAACATGATAACTAGTGTGTGTTGTAGTCATGTAGAAGATGCCCTTGATGGGTAGATATGTCAATGTATGTCTCAAATGTATAAGTAAGATGCCCCTCAATGGGTAGAGTAAAGCAATCAAGGATATAGGTGTCACTGCACACACTCAAATAAGATCAAGTGAAGCATGGTAATGTAGATAAATCGACAAACACTAGCATAGAACAATAAAATATAAGTTTAGCATGGTAGTAGAAATGTCAATTATGGATAATGCATATAATTGAAAAGTTTTTGGTGTTTTGAGTTATTTGAATGTTTTTGTGTTTTGACATGTTATATTATTTTTAGTATTTTGAAATATTATATAATTTTTTTTATTTTGAAATAATCTATGTAAAAATAATAAAAAAGGCACTATATACAAGTAAGCTAAGAAATTATGTACAAAAAAGACTGAGAATAAATGATATTAACCGATGAGTCTCATAAGAGACTCCCTATCATGGTGTCTTGTATCAAGGAGAGGGATTGTGCGTGATCATGAAACATGATGGGAGGGTTGAGACTGTGACTCTAAAATCTATGTATGTTGTAAGTGCTCTAAAATATCTATAGTGAAAACTGACTATGGCGTCCTTTTGTAACTCTAAGAAGTACATGCAACTGTGGGGCTTTTAGGGACCCATCTGGTAGTATAAAAATCTCTCTAAAAATGTGCTCTATGTGTAGAGGCATGAGACCTCAATGATACTACCCTAGGTGTGAATATTGTAGATGGAAACTATCTAGAGTCTTGAAACTATCGTTGATGTAGTAGTCACTCTAAGAGAGGCCTCCATGGAAGTGTATGAACTCTCTGTGCTAGCAAAAGAGGCCTCAAATATGTTTGAATCTCAACTAGAGGAAGAACTATAACTAGTGGAGGAACTAAAACTTGTGACTATAGAGTAGGAGATGGCTCTAAAATGGGGAGTGGTAACTCATATAAAACTCCATCAACTATAACAACCTGATTAACATGAATTTATTTCATGCATCTATGAATTGTATAAGGTATTTCATGAAGTTTTGGATCCATGGTTGACCAAGAAACATGTTGAAGACTCCTACACTGGGAACAATAGTAAATGGTGCGGCCACATGTGTTGGACCAACCTGTAGAGGAAGTATAATCTCACCCAATGAACTCTATATGTGCCCATTTAATCCACTATAACTATGTCCATCAGGGTGATATGTTGCTCTAAATATCCCAAATTCTAAAGTAATTTCATAGTACACATATTCACACTGGATCCATTATCTATGAGAACATTACTAATGGGATGATGATTAATGTAGGCTATAATAAAGAGTGCATAGTAATCTAAATCATCCTCAACTATCTCCTACTCTAAGAAAGAGATCGAAGATCTAGATGGAACTCTAGAATTATACACACCAATCATATTGATCAAAATATGTGACTCAAATGAAGGTGTCTAGTATGTATATGGTGGATGGTGTGCATGATATGCATGGTAAACACTTTATGTGTCCCCTGTCTCCTATTTAGAATGTTTTTGGAAAGGATCTGAGAAATTTTTTTGAGCCTTGTCCTATGTTTGTTTTGCTTGAGGAGGTTCAACTAGAGTGCCAAGATCAATAAGGTTACCATCTATCAAGTCTTGTATCTTTTGTCATAAAATGATGCATCTATTCATTGTGTGGCATGGTGCCTTGTGAAAATTATAGAATGCATTCTGATCATATCCATGTGGAAGAGGCTTTGTCGGATCAAATTTTTGAATAGGAGCGAGAGATAGGACATTACATGCCAATAGCTATTGTAAGACTCTAGTTGGAGATAGTAGTAGATTGGTAAAGGTTCATCAAGGAGGTGATAATAAAACCACTCACTGAGGGGGATCTAAAGCCACATTAATTGTAGGTTGATTTTGACTTTTTCTATCATTAACCTTTACTTTGTATGGGACTTTATCGTTACTCTTGTTTGTTATTTTTGATATTCCTGTGTACTTGATTTTGCCCATTGAAAGTAATTTGACTTCCCTTTATTTTAGTGTATGACATAATTCAGTGAAGGAAGAATTTTTTTTGAACATTATTGACTCATGTAAAACTAGCAGAAGACTCTATTTGAAGAGATCTTGTAATTGTTGATCAGCCATGGGGCTAGTCATTTTAGCCAAGATAATCTTATATCTAAAAACATAATCTGTGATATGCTCATTTGACCTTTATTTCTATTGTACAACTTGGGCATAAGAAACTGTGTCACATATATTAATGCTGAAATGAGCTAAGAACATATCAACTAAAGGATTGAATGCTTTGACCGACTGATTTGGTAGACTATAAAACCACTGTAGATCATAATCCTTTAAACTCCATGGAAATAACTTGGTTAGTAACCAATCATTTGGAACATAGTCCAAACATGCTATGTGAAAATATATCAAGTGTGTTTTTGGTTGACCCTTACCATCATGAGGATTTTAGTAGGTTTGTAACTTTGTTGGGTGATTGTGTGCAAAGAATAAGGAAGTTTATCTTAGTGATTTGTTTGTATTCTTTTTTGTTTTGTAATTTTTATCACCTCCCTTTGTAAATGAGATTTGAGTGGGATTTTATAGGGAACAATTGGTCATGGGTCAGATGTATTCATGATAGGCTGACCTAATTAAGGATAAGGACTAGATGAAAATGATTGTTGGGGCTCAAAGTGTAAATGGATAGGATTGCCAAAAATGAGACAATTCTCTATGGGGTGCTCTTATCCTGTATGCTCAGGACCTAAGGGAACATGATTAACATAGGAAATATTGTCTAACTGAGGTGGAATGACTATTTAAAAGGTTTCAAATGACTAAAAATGAGCAAAAATGTTTCTAAAAGAGTCACAAGAGCATGCAAAAAGGACCTATGGATGGGGTGTTGCAAGCCACACTCAAACTACTAATTTGGACATTTTATATGACTATAGGCTCAAATTAATTAAAAATTTCACAAAATTTAAATGCTCTAAGGGAAAAAATAAACATAGTCTTGCATATAGAGGATGGAATCAAACTAATGACCTCCTCAATCACAACACTAAGCCTTGACAAATACTTCTAGTTGCCCACTTGCTAAAAGTGATATACTCCACTTGATGCTTGTTTTATTTTTTAAATAAAAGACAAAAAACATTTTAACAAAAAGTTAGTGTGGGTGGGGTTTGATCTTTGGACCTCCCACCATACTTGATCTTACAAAATAAACCTGCCAACTCCCCTATAAAGTTATTCATGCATCATAATACGCAACATATTATTTAAAGAGTGATAGAAACACCTTTTTAGACTTTTACACCTTGTAGACACATTATAAGGTGTGGGAGGTGTTCAACACTATGTGTAGGACTGCATGAAGGGCATGGGAGGTCAATAATGGTTGGTTAATACCTTTGACCAACTAATAAACTTGAATGCTAGTGTAAATTTGAATTATTCCTCTTTGATGGATTTCAATGTTGATGGATAGAGATTTTAACACCAATGATCAAGTTTTATGGAGCTTAAACAACAATATATGTCGAACAACAACATGATCAAATCAGCCAATGATACTTTTGGCTATGAGATTCGATGCCAAGACAAAAAAATAGGTGTGGAGGTTGTTAATTTGTCACAAGGCTACAAAAACAACAAATGTGAAAATAAAAAACACTAAATCTTCCTTGCAAACAACAATACTATTGATGAATTCTCAAAACCCACTCATTAATCCTTGAATCACTTATGGAAGGCCTAAAATTTACTACAATATAATGAAACTTTGCTTGTATATGGATTTGATACCATGTTAAAATTTGAAGGCAAGACTGAAAAACTTCCACTTCCTACATAAAAACATGCCAAGATCTTGCTACAACAAAATATTTAGACAACTTAAACCAAATATGAAGGTTGCATTCAAATACAAAAACTAAACTATAAATATATAATAACAAAATTATGATAGATAAAATGAATCTAATATATTCAAAACACTTCACAAGCTACTCCAATGGAGTGATTTTTCATCTCAATCTTCACGCTTCTCCTCTATTCTCCTCTATATGAATCCCTCTTATTTATAACATTGAGGAAGAAGATGTGGATCACATTTAGCAATGTGAAAAGGGAGTAGTTACCAAATGAATAGTGCACCCATGTGGTCAAAGACATGTCATGGGTGCACACATGTGCAACTACCACACTTGTCTTCACATACAAGTGGAGAACCTCATGTAGGACAAACATTAATAGCCACATTTTTCCTAAATAATAGGAAATAAACACTCTAGGTAAAATACTAACCTAAGTAAACTTAAGACTATGGTGTAAATAACATTTTACACTAACATATTTCCTCATAGTGGTCTCTTGAACATATCTCTTAGAGAATGGATGTCAGAATGAGCTAAAAATGCATCCACAAAGGAGGTAAATATGTGAAATCAATGACATAAGTGATAATATACCCTCTGAAGATGTACGTCAAACTCAACTAAAAGTGTGTCCATAAATAAGAGCAATTTGTGCATTTATGACACTTTAGTTGGATAAAGAGAGTGTGCAAGAGGGAAAATGCAATATGACCCCCTTGAAATTATAGAGATTCAATTTTATAAGGCTCAAGAATATCACCAATGCATAGAGATCAAAAAACTTGCACTTTAAAAAAAGGTGCCTAAAAAGGAGATGTAGGCTAAAAGTTATGTGAGTTTGAAGTTTTTGCTCACAAAATAAATCTCCACTTTACATAATATTTTGGGTGTGTAAAAGTTTGACTCAAATTTTCAAGCAAAATTCAAGCCCCCTTGGGTTAGTTATGACCAAGGGCTAAAATATCATATGACTAGGTAATGGCTCACAATTGGTTGCAAAAGGGTCTATTTTGGAGGTTTATTTATTTGTTGTCACTCTTTAAATTGGGAGTCATCATTATTTTGGAGGGATCATTTTTTAATCTTACCAACTTATTCCTTGTATTTTGATAATGGAGTCCCTCAACACCTCAAATTACACTAGTTAGAAAATAAAAATGAAAATATACCTTCAACTAAAAGGTGTTTGGAAAATGGTACTTGTCAACCTTTCAACTTCACATATGAGAAAGATATTTCTTGTAATTCATCCATACATGATGAGGCTCTCTGTTTGATTTACCTCCATTTTCAGATAGTTTTTAGTGTTATGTCATGTGTGCCATATCACCAAAGGAAGCTCATGATGCTATTATATCCTTATTTAAGAAGGATACTGAGTCTTTTGGATCTTTCACACCCTTTTTTATTCCATCTCCTTTTGTTCCACTTCCCTCTCCTCCTATTAGTGAGGATTTCTCTTTTGATGATGACACTAATATTTTTCAAGATTTGAGTCTTGATAGTGACATGGGTGAGGCACTATTTTGATTTTTAGGATCACCTAAAGATGACGCAAGAAAAGAGCATACTTACTTTGGGAAAAAATATCTATGGAAAGAAGAGGATCTATGAAAATAAGTTCTATTCAATTATCATAAGCCCTTGTTGAAAACTTCAAATGGATGCATGTTACACCTTATACTATAATATCATGAAATAACTTGATCATTCTAAGCCACAAATATCATAGGTGATAACAACAAAACATGACATGATAACCAAATGAAAAAAACAAAGAGAAATATCATATATCTCTATATTACTTCTTATATAATCTTAGCTTATGGATTTGATTAATATCTTTTCCTAAGGACTTGCTTCAGAGCTTTCTTTAGAGCTTACCTAATACAATGAGAGACCCTTGTATATATATGCAAAGAACATTAAGAAGCAAAGCTTCCTAACCAATATGGGATAAATATATAATGGAAAAATTAAATAGTGCTAAATAGTGCACCTAATAAACATGAGCAAAATTAGGTAAATAACTTAATATAACATTCTCATATAGTGGGGTGTTGAGGATGTCCATCTTACCCTACTAACATCACTAATTACTACATATGCCAATCATATACCTTAACTACATGGATATCTAGGGCTTGAATGTAAAATTAGTTAAAATAGGTCATCAACATGAAATCAAAGATTTTTCACATAGGAATAGGCTTAGTAGACTCAAATATAGGTGCACCCAGAAGCTTAAAACAATTCTACATAGAGGACACTAGTGCCAAAAAAGGGACACTAGCACCATTAACACTATTATCTAATTAGGGAACTATTATACAAAAAGGGTTTTGATGCTTTTATCCTATTTGTGACACTCAGATCATCTCTTGTCATAATTTGTAGCCTATAGATCTGTCATCTCTATCACTTTCTAGCTAATTACTTGTTTGCATCATTTATTACTACTTTTAGAAAGGTCAAACTAGGTCAGTTATTTTAAAAATTAGTGGTTATATTTATTTCATATTTATTCCTTTATCTACTATACTTAGACCCTTTAACAACCTAGATCTCACACTCCATAACCCTAAAAAGCTAAATGGTTCTTGTTTTGGCTCGAAGATCGGTACAGAATTTCTAAAGTGGGGAACATTTGGTTTAGTAGAAACAATGGTTTGTGGTTCAATAATGGACTCTTCAAAGCTTGGAATATTGAAGAAGGGATAAAAAATAATTAGTTCATCAAATGGAGGTTCTTTAACAATAGGTTCATCAAAAACTAGTGATGGGCCAAGAATGGTAACAACTGGATGCTTCTTAGTTTGGTTTCTTGTGCACACCAAAAGAGGAAGTCCTAAAATGGTAATGACTGGATGCTTCTTAGTTTGGTTGCTCATGCAAACCAAAGGAGGAGATCCTAATATGGTGATCTTGGTACGTTGTGGAGTTTAATTACTTACACAAGCCAAAGCATCCAAGTCTTCCTAATAAACCCAATCATTCCAATCGAGATTTGGATCATAAGTTCGATCTTGACTGTGTTCCCATGATTGATTTTTGTGAGGTGGATAGAAATCTATCTCACAAACCATATTGTCACCATATGGGTCTTGAATAAAGTCATACAAGTCATTTTGTGTGGCCATTCTATCATAAGTTAGATTATCCATGATTGCACCATAAGTGTAGTTAGACATATCTGCATTTAATGAACAAAGCTCCAAAAATAGAAAGACTTAAAGTTATAAAAACTCTAAAAAGTGATGTTTAAAAGACAAAAGGTTCAACCTTGGTTGAAAGAGTGAAGCTGCATCTCAAAAGTAGTTTGTGCTGAGATTTGGAATAAAACAACCTAACATCAAATTTCTAACATCAAAGGTTTTTGAAGAAAGGCTATGTTTTCCCAAACAAAGTCACAAGAAAAATGATGAGGATAGGCACTCGAACAAATAAACAATTAATAGTGTTAAAAATTGGGTAATCATTTAACAGAAGCTATGCAACCCAAAAGAAAAAGATCTGTATATCAACCCCATGAATTGAGGCTTAAATATAAATTAATCAATGTTTGGATCCAAACTTGACAAGGTTAATTGAAAATGTAATGTTGAAGACTAGGATTGGACCAAACAAGCTACACAAGAGTGGACAACATAATGACGCATAAACAAGGTCCAAATGGCATGCATGACATGGTTTAAAATGAATAGTTTTTGATACAATGGTCAACAAGTTTTTGAAACAAATTGAGTATCCTAATGACATAAGCATGCTCGAATGATGTGGTCAATCGTTATGTCTCAAATATTCAAAGGCAAAAAATATTTGACATGATTTGGGTAGTATAACACTACCCTTCTTAACTCAAATACATGATTTTTACATGGCTTATGAACAAACAAACAAGTTTTAGCCTCAAATCATACCAAAAAAATAATGACCAAAATACACTAAGTATAATCGTCCAAATCCTAGCAAGGGTAAGGAAAAATGGGGTTGACTAAAACTAATTCATTTTCAATCATTCTAGGGGAATCAATTGCACACTAAATTTCATGTCAAATGATGCAAAAGACAAATATAGAAATTAGATGATCATGATATTGGCTAGTTGTAGAAAGGTCTAGTCATTTTTACAACCACTACATCTTGTTATTCACTCATTGTAGTGTGATGTCCAAATGTAGATACATCCCATATGCAACTCTAAAGGAGTAAGTGAAGTCAATTCTGGGAGGTGAAACCCCAAGTCAAAGCTTTTCTAAAGAACTCGTAAGAGGTAATGACGTCCACCTCGCAAGCCAAGTTTGCATGAAAGTAAAGAAAGCATGAAATAGAAAGACTTTAGGGTAATTTTCAAAGTCACCCAAACTTTGATTAGATTTTGGGGACTGCTTTAGATGACATTCTTTCTAAGCCTTGGACTAGGCTATTTATAATAGGAATGGCACTTTTGATTCCAAGGGTTCCCTAAAAGGGAGAAATGGAAGAGCATACATGCAACACTTCTTTTTTTTCCAAAAAAAATTTAATCTAAACAACTAAGTAAATACAAAAAGCTTTTAAAAGATGAGTTCATTTTTAAGCCCAAAGGGAAATTGAGGTGGTGTTCATTTGACCCCTTGGTCTTAGTTGTAACTTTGAAAAACATTCACCATAAACATCTAAATTCTTTTATTAAACACTAAAACAAGGTCCCTAATTGATTTTTAAGCATGCAAAAGGTGATTTAAAAATGTTTTTGTCCAATGTCAAGCTTTGTCCTATAGCAAAAATGTTAGCATATCCTTTAGCTTTGAAGCTCTTTTTGGTTTGAAACAATGAACTTTGGAAAAATAGCTCTCGGGTCTATGTTTTAAGAAAAACACAGTGACTGACATCAGTTATATACAATCAATGATGGTTATTTTGGCTAATCGAGATATAACTAATGTCAGTTTTGTCGATCGAGATTAGTTAAGCTATGTAACTGATGTCGGTCTTACTTGCCGATGTCGGTTACTGTGTAAAACCGTGGCAAATAAAAATGGAAAAATAAAGTTAGAAAATCAATTTGCAAGATTTTTAAGGGTCTAAATGAATATTTTAAATTTGCAAAATGATCTTATTTAGGTGTGAGATACGTTTATTCCCATCAAGCTTGCCAAGATGTAGAGGATTACTAAGTAAGTTAGTCAAACATTAGTCCATAAATAATGAAAAATTTATAACAAACTAACTAACTAAGCCTATCTATTCTTATGAGAATTACAAAGGATATCAAGAAACAAATGAAAGAAAGTAACATCTTATTACCTTCTCAAATGGATTCACCATACCCATGTGGCTTAAAATTATGTTCTCCCTTGATCAAGCATCATTGTCTTTGTCAACAATGGTGGTAAGCTCCTCCAATGCCTCAAGAACACTGCACAAAACTTAGGCTCATGATTCCAAATCACTAAACTAGTTTATCAATGAAGCTTGCAAACAAAATAAATGGTCTATTACAAAGGATTTTTAGAGACATAATAACTTTGCATAAATCAAGCCTTAAAATTTATGTCCATGTCCTCTCTATTTATAGATTTTTGAGATTGGTCAGGATCAACCATGACCATCCATCTCAAGATTGAGATGTGTGGCCATGGACAATCCTAATATTTAGAATTAAACTCATAAATATCCTCAAGATAAATAACCATTAAAGAGGCATGGGAGGCATTAACTAGGCATGGATGACCCATAATCCTGATATTTTTTGCACTTATGGCTTGATGGATGCCACCCCATAGATGATGTCACTAGGTGATGTTGATATTCAAAATCAATTTCCAATAATGAGATATTCAAAAAGATCTATGCAAATCTTACTTAAGCTCTTAAATTGGATTAATTAGCTTAAGTAAGTTTAATCAAGTTTAATGCAATTCTTTGGAAATTGGTGCACAATTAATCAAAATGGTTAGAAAGTCATATTACTGGGTCATAATTTGATTGGAGAGGAGATGGAAGGTGATGTTAGATGTGTTGGAGCTGTATTTTTATTTAGGATGTTGCCAACACCAAATGATAAAGGTATGTGATGTGTATCAATGAATTAGAAGAAAAGTGTGCTCTAGAGCACTAAATGGCAAAATTATCATTTTGATTCAAAATGATATGATCAAAGTTAGTTGGCCCATAAATTGCATTGCCCTATTTATGGATACTTTGACCTAAAACATTACTTTTAAGTGACAAGTTCGATCCATTTAGAGTTTTTTATGGATTTTAACCTAAAATGTGCATTTGAGTGCAATTCGAGTAAGATTGACAATTTCAACATAAATGGTGATAGGAATTAGATGTATACAAATATATCATGTAAAATATGAACAATAAGAGACACATTTTTCCTGATTCTTTTTCTAAATTTGAATCAGTTAAGGACCCCAGAAGAGAAAAATATGCGAAAGGGTGAATTTTCAATGTGTTAGTTCAATGAATGGCAGATCTGTGACATGCAAGTTGAAACTCAATATTTCACGATAGATAATTTGACATTCAGTTAAAAAGAACCATGCTATGATACCATGTCAAATTAGGATGCAATAGATGATTGAGGTTTGAGTATACATGAAGCACAAATCTCTTTAATATGTAAAAAGAATTATGCATAAGAGATAACTTGATCTAGAAGAAACTTGTGTTCAATAATCGAAATATTCAATTATTAACATTAGCAACATTAATTCATCATTAGATCAATAGCCAAAACTATTTTAGGAAAGGTACATATATAGGTGGAAGATATACACGATCACACATCTTCATGAATGTGGGATTATCTTCCCCAATGACCTAAAATAACACCTAAATAAGCTAAATAAATATGTGTAGGGAAAAACCATTAAATGAAATAAAAACCTACACTAAAAATTATTTAGTATTTTTATGTGATATTTAGAAAACAAATTACCTACAAAGGAAGTAAAAATTAAAAAAAATACAAATTATGATCTAATGTGTGCTTGTCACCATAAATCAACCTTCCTTACCTTGATTGCAAGTGATATTGGCATTGTTAAGTCGAATTAAATCTAGAAAGGAAACACAAAACACTCATGGGGGTGTAATATGTATCCATATCCCTAATTTTACCTTTTTTTTCCTTGATTGCACATGATAAAGATCCTGGATAGTCAAATTCATTCTACAAAATAAATATGAACACAAAAACATGACACATGATGGTCTAATGTTTGTCCATTTTTAAAAATTCACTATACAAAGGAAATAAGAAGACAAAAATATGACACTTTGATTTTTAATGTGTTCTCATAGCCTTAAGTCAACCTTAGTTTCCTTGATTACATATGATAAATGCCCCATTTAGTCAAATTCATTCTAAAAATTAAACATGAACAAAAAAAAATGACAAATTATGGTCTATTATGTGCTTGTATCCATAAATTGATCTTTATTTCCTTGAGTGCATGTTATAAGGGCATCATTTAATTGAATTCACTCTAAAAAGGAAACATGAACTCACAAAAATGACACATTATGGTCTAATGTGTGCCTGTACCCTAAATCAACCTTTAATGCCTTAATTATAAGTGGTTGGGGGCCCATTTCTAAAATATAACTTGATTACCACCTTATTTAACCAAACATGTAACATTGGGATGTATTATATTTCATATATTTTTTGGTCCCCAAACATGTCCTACACTATTCTATAAAACTTATGCCATCCTTATTTCACTACAATGTTGTATTAGGTGCTCCATGGTCAAAAATGATGAATGCAATACTTGATAGAAAAAGATCATACACATTTAAAATTTAAAGGTGGTTAGGTTTCAATTAAATGAGATAGTACACATGAAATGAAATATTTAGGACATCCCAAGGTTGATATTTTTACATCTCAAAAATAACTTAAGTTGGTTCCTAAAAATACTTTTATTGTTAATTATATTACTAAAGAAAAAAGTGAACCTAAGGAATCAATTGTCAGTACTCCATGTCCCATGAAGTCTGACACCAATGATACATTTCAATGTACTAGAGATATTGATAAAACATACAATTATTTTTTAGAGACATCTCATCTTTTTTATAACAGTAGTGTGCCTTCGCCTGTGTGTATTGTATATTTAAATTACTCTACTCTTATGTATATTAATGGTTAGTGTTTTTTCCTACTTACTATGAGCTTTAATGAAAATATATTTTATTGTGTTTTAATCACTAAGTCATCATATATCCTAATTTACATTTACATTATACTCATTTCCTTTTACATTGCTTATACAAAGATAATACATATATACCTATACAAAGATAATATGCAAAAAGAAACAAAATATATATCTAAAAAATCATAGTTTTCTCCATACATAAAAAATATGGTCACATGACTCATACACATCTCCTACATTAAATTTATTGCAACTAGGTGGAGAGGGCTAAACTCTACCTAATGCTTTGTATATACTCCTAACCCTACTCCTAGATCTACTACTCTTAGCCGCACAAGAAACTGATTATATAGATCTACTAGGTGTTATAACTCTAATGATGTTATCCTAATCTATACACTCATGTGCGTTATAATGAGCTAGTTGAACATATGTTTTTGCATGTGCCTCTAGTACCACTATCAATTAGGCTACTAAATACTAAGCTATACTACCATCTCAGTTAGGTAGGGCACTAGGTTTTCCTCCTCTATCTATTTTTGCCTCTAGTTTCCTCACCTAATCCTTGAATTTTCTGAATAAATCCTCTACTCGATCATCTCGATCCTCTACATCAATCTATCTATGCTCCTCTACAAATAAATATGCCCCATTACGAATTATGGGATAAAAATGTGTACAAACTTCCTCACTTAAAAATTGGCTATCTCTAATTGATCCTCTCAATTCTAAATATATCCCACATACTGGCATAAGGACACATAAATAATACCCATCCATTGGGAAGATACTACAAAACACACAATGCAATAGTCAATTCATTGAAAATAAAAGGAAATATTTAATATAGAATTAATAAAGCATATATTACAAATGTTTAACTACATTTTTAGAAGTCACATCCACTATAGGACATGGTGATATACATTGCCTTTCTCTCTCTTACAACATTCACCATCATCTTGTCTTGACAACACTTGTAGATGTCAATTTCATCCTATAATCACAGAAAATAAAAAACATATATCAAATATCAAGAAAAATGAACAAAAAACACAAGAAACTATAAGAATAATGCATATTCACTTAAAAATTCAAAGATAGTATGAAGGGTCACAATCTTAGGATTTGGATACTAATTGTCAACCGAGGTCATAGTGATGGGTCATAAGTGTGTGCCAACATCATGGACTAGGGTAATAGTCATGGGAAGAATTGTATAGAATTGGTCAAAATTGTGGTAACAATGTCAAACTCATAGAAAATGGGTTAAATTTTGTTTAGGTCCTATACATTATCAAAATGCATAATTTTTATTTCTGAAAATTTTAAAAAAAATTGAAAATTACTAAAAATTTGATGAAAATCTCTAGTTTTAGTAGTCAACAGTTTTATCCCATGTCTGGTAGTGACTCTCGATTGAACACACTATAATTGAAGGGGAATCATAGCTTATATGACCGCCATATTTTCCATCTTAGAGGTTAAATAGATAAAATCTATAATTCCAAATGATTAAATGAAATCAAATTTTAGGTTGACTTGGTATTATATACCATAAACATTTTTCTAAAATTTTTATACCAAAATTTAAATTTTCTATAACTACTAATTGATTTCAAGTTTCTATGATCTTATTTCACCTATTGAGAGACGCATGAGTACATTTCACCTACCTTATTGCATTATTGAATACCATCTTTAATATTTATCATCGATGAGGCAATTATTGCATTTTAATTTCATTTATTACTCCTTCCTACCACCTTCACTATCCTAAACTATACTATTTTAAAATGACACTTTACCAAATTGATATCATCCTAAAGATACACAATATGGATCATCATTTAGGGGCACAATATTATCACTATCACTATGGTTCTCATTTATTATATTGTACCTTTAAAGGGGCATGGTACATATTAGCATGTCTAGCATCACTAGATACTATAGGGATTCATTATTATTATACCTTATTGTACATATAGTGCCACATGGGAAATCTTGCCCACTTATTCCTTGTGAAGTCAACTTATTATATCTATACATTTCCATTACGAGCATCTCACACACACATTTGTAATCCATTCTTATTTATGTCTTTCCATTGGGGGCATCATACCCACAAAAATTCTTATAATGTAACTACATCTATATTTCCTTTGGGGAAATCATACCCATATATTCTCTAGGAAAATTATAAATTATTTATTACTTATACAGAGATTGTTACATCCATGTTTATAGAGATCCTATATTGATTATATCAAGATAGGATCACATATCCTTTTCACACTTAGTCATATTATGGGTGTCAACCTCAATGGATTATTTGACATAGCACTTCTATATTTTGCCATTATACTATGTTGAAGAATATTTTTGTCCTCTTTTCTAGCTACTATCGAGGCATAATTATTTTTCCCTCTTTACCGCTATTTCCACCTCATGTGGGTCACATATTCCTATTTTGCTTTACATGATGATATCTTTCTATAGTTACATACGTGTGTTACAAATGTATTTTTAAATGATTACAACATCTAAGCTTATTTTTCTATAATAGCACATAATGCACATGACTCTTTATTTTGAGATGAGTGATATGCAGAAACACATACACCCATCACCTTAAAAGAGGACATATGTGCAAATATTTTATCCCTAGAGATTCAATCATATTTTATCCCTAGAGATTCAATCATATTTTATCCCTAGAGATTCAATCATTAGCTATTCTATCACCAAATAGTCTAATTCCAATTATTATATTGTTAATTATATATTAAAATTTTGGGTCTATGAAATAACAAGAGAAACCAAGAGTCACTAGATGTCTACTTCCCTGATCAAAAAGTATATTTTTTAGCCCATGTCTTTTTGATTGCCAAATTTTATTTCCAAAATTTAATTTCAACACTAGAGTTCCTAAGAGTGACAACATGGTTCTTATACCATTTGGTGTGTTCATCCCTTTTCTTGCTTTCGATTTAATTATATCATTTACTTACATTGACTATCGATTCAAAAAGACATTAACTAGTTTTTGGCAGTCATGTTTGCTTATAGGTACCCCAAAGTTGTTGATGATAGAGTGTGGGTATACCCAATATAGAAATTCAGAGTTCACCTTCTATCCTTTAGGGAGTATGCAAGTATCAATTTTTCATTTTTTAAATTGATATACACACATACATAAAACATACACACATCAAAGTAGGTATTACATAAACACCTAATTTTGGTATAAAGTTTATTATTGCAGTATTTTTAGTGTGGTGTTGTACATTTGGATCATTAGTTTAAATGAGGTACTTAATGGTGCTCTTACTTGAGAGCATTCTCTAATTTTCCTCTCTATGTAACCCTATCATCTTCTCCTTATTCTATTTTTCTATTTTTTTTGTGTGTTTGGGTTACAATCGATGGCTCATGTGACCCTTTTTATTTTTGGGCTCTTTTTCCCAATTTTAATTTTTTTTTTGCTTTATGTGGATCTATTTTGTCAGCTTCTCCTTCTTATCTTATGCTATCTCAAGAGCATTAGTAGGCCCGTAATTTTATGTTTGGATATATATATATATATATATATATATATATATATATATATATATATATATATATATATATATATAAAGCCTACAAGATGTATGTTGATAACAAGTATTACAAGGAATAAAGTCATTTTAAGTTTTTGGATCACTACCAAATTTCTATTTATGATCTTCAAGGATTTTTAAGTGATTTCAAGGGTTTCAATTTGTTTTATATTATTACTAAGATAATTAATAAGTAAATTTTCATGGAGTTGCATCTAATTATCTAGAGAGAGAAGGTGAAGTCTTATCTCTCACTTGGGTTTGGATTCACTCACAAGCAATAGATGTAAATTGAACATTTATTTTGAGCTTGTTGGTTATTTATATGCAACCCCCAAGTGAGTGTTTAGGCTAACTACTTGAACGTATCTTTAGTATTTGATTATGATTAGGGTCACTTCAAAAGAGATACAATTAAAACATCTGTTGATACCAATTCACAAATTTGAGTAAGGCACTATGGTTATCTACTGACGAGGAATGATCCTATAAATTTCATGCAATCAAAATTATTAGAGGAAACAATCATAGCCCAGGGGTAAAATCAACAAGAAAAGGTCATAATTGATTCCCAAGTGTGACTTGGTCACAATTGATGATTTATTCAAACCCGATCACAATTGATGGTCCACTAATTTTGATTTTATGACTAAAATAGTCCTAGGTTTATTGATCTCATTTGATATTGATCATGATCCTCTTATTTATAATTGCACACACTATTATAACTTAAGTGTGTTTATTCCAGTGTTATTTCCCTCTCTTTCTCTTTGTTTTCATTACTAGTGAAAGTGTAAAAATCATTGTCAACGTCATTTCCATTTCTTTAACCATAGGTAAAATTTTTTTAAAAAATATTTTAGTAATGTTTTTAATTATATTTATCTTATATTAAAATTTTAATGTAAAATGCATAATATAATTATACATTGTACATTAAATTAATGAAAAATAACATCCTTTCAATTAAAAGATAATATTATAAAAACTTGAGTGAAAGAAGAAAAAAATTGTTAATGTTTTCTCTTTAGATTAAGAATTTGATAAGTTAAAAATATATTCTCAACTATTAATGTTTTATTTTGCACATATCTTCTCATATTTGCAAGACTTGGCATCTGTTGCAGTTTGGGAATTCCAGTAAGTACATCATTACAATATTTTTTGGGTCACTTATTCCTAATAGAGTTTATAATTTCTTACAATATTCCAACTTAAGGCCACCCAATGTTGTTACCCCAGTTAAATCCACTTAAACTCTTTCATGCCTAAAATCCTAAGAGATTCAATGATGGGAAAATGCTTTCTAGAAACTGAGGCCATGGACCCTAATTCTGCTGTTGCCATTTCTATATTTTCTAGGGGACTCTGACAAGGAACTGTCTTTCATCACCATTATTTCTTTTAGAAGTATATCCCCAGATAGAAATAGATCTTCCAAAAGATCTAACATTTATTTTGATTTTAGCTCCTAAAATGATGACATTATGTAAAGCACCAGAATTCTCAAGGGGCTTGAAATTTCCCAATCATTTATTTGAGACTGACTTTCTAGTGATCAATGAACCAACATTCAAAATGCATGGTCTGACAATCAAATTTAATTTCGTCAAAACTGAAATAAAACATGCATGTACATTGTTATGCCTGGAAATTTTTAAACCCCATAAATTTTGAATAGGAATCCATGGAGGAATGTTGGTGAACAAATTATCTTGGAGGTCAAGCTCAAGCCATCATGAATAAAATTAATATCCTACCTAGACCTATGGTGATCAGTAATGTGAAAAAGGTGTTTAAAGGTTCATTAATCATCACAAAACTTTAAAAATTAAGAAATGAAATAAATTTTAGAGTAAAAAAAAAAGGTGAAAATTTTGTAGTAGCAATAAAAAGATAAATGTCCCAAAAACATTTAAATTTTTTAATATACCAAGAAAATGGGGAAGCATACCAAAAATTCAAGATTCTCGCATCATTTCTATCCATTCCTTTTAGCTCATAATGAATAGTAATACTAAACCTTGTAATCAGTTGTTTGATTACACATATTTTGTCTCATTTAACATGCTTTGGATTACTTTGTGAAATCATTATTATGGAAATTTTTAGCCATGAATATTCTTTGTTAGCAAATATTGGGATTCACAGACTCAAGGTCGTTATATGGATAAATTTGGGTTGTATAATAGTTTGTCAAATATATTCATGAAAATTATTATTTATTATTTGAATAGTGAAACAATTTCTGATTTTAATGGAGTTGGTGTTTTCTAGGCACCAATAAATTAATAGTTTTAGGGTTTAAACAATGTTTAGATCATCATATATATATACATATACATATACATATACGTGTGTGTGTGTGTGTGTGTGTGTGTGTGTGTGTGTGTGTGTGTGTGTGTGTGTGTGTGTGTGTGTGTGTGTGTGTGTGTGTGTGTGTGTGTGTGTATTCAAAATTAAATACTATCTTTCATTTTAATGAGATTTGACTTCAGATTGTTTGGTAATTGGACAAGTATATTGATCTAATTCAAAATCCTTCCAACGTTATGATTTAAAACCATAATTACCATGTGATAGGTATTGGTACAGAGATACCATTTTTTAAGAAAATAGGAGTGGCATACTTAAAAAGAGCAAAATAATAACTAACATAGATATCTTAAATACATCTATCTAAAATACTCTGAGAGATATCAATTTTGAGGTGCCTATATTGTGATGTAGGTTAGATAGGTGCCTCGAGATTGATATCTCTTAGTGTATTTTAGATAGATGTATTTAATATATCTATGTTAGTAGCACCCATATGTGTGGCATGCACATTTAACAATAAATACCAATTAATACATCATTTCATGTTCATCCAAATAAGAAATATATATCACATTTAATGATAATTAAAAATAATAATTTCATATACATCAAAATGTGAAAATAAGTATAATATATGTGATCTTAAATATGTAATATTATTATAGTTCGAAGGACTTGAGTCTCTCTTCCTTAACTTTCTGTTTGGAAAGTTGTTTTCCTATTTTCAACTTCTCATATTTGTCATATAAAAATGGAGACCAAATTATGAGTTCTTCTAGAGACTTTACACATGAGATGGCCACAAACGTTAACCTTGGTCTTTTTTTATGCCCTATATCAATTGTTGCTTTACAAAGAGTCAATCTTTGTGATTTGTGTATGGATAATCCCTAAGCTATTCTTAAGGGTAGTTATCATGTTTGTCTCCTTTGTATTGGTGTAATTGGAATTATATGTGAATTTGCATCTACAAATGGCATTCCAAAGTAACTGTCAAATTTGACCATAACATATGTAGGTGGCTTTGGTGGGGAACTTCCAGTTTTGTATACTATAGCTTAAATATATCCTAGAAATCCATTTACAAGTCCTAATTATATCCATAGGTTGGAGGTCAACATCACATTTTCATCCTTAGCAATTAATAAATCCACATCTAATTCATCATTCTAACCTCCTAATAGATTGGTACTACATATTTTAGTTGCAATGCTCTATGGAATCGGTCATTTTAATGATTTCAATTTCATTTTATTATGGTTTTTTGCATTATAAGTTGTTTCAAATAAATGAATAACATTGTCAAAATCTTCCCTGATGCATGGATGTAATACCCTATTTGTTCTTGACATTAATAGTTTCCAATCATCAATAGTCAGATGTGCATCTCTAATATTTGTGAGTAGTTGTCGAAAAAATTTATGGTCAGCACTTTCTCCTTCTTTTCTAAATACCTTATCCAAAGTAACAACTATTTTGAATTCTTCCCATAATATTTTTCCATTTCTGTTACTATTGTATTGTTTTTTATCACTCACAGGAGGTAGTTGGCCCAAATCTCTTACTAAAATGATTGATCTACCTCCAAAACTCATGTTTGCATTTTCTGTAAATGCTTGATGAAGTCGTGCATCTATGTTCTCTAATATTTTTTCCCTAATGAAACTCATTTCATCAATCAATATGTATTTTATGTGCCACATTTATTCTTGAAAACTTGTGAGTCTTGTTCTTCTAATTCAATAAAGTCTATGATTGGGATTCATAGTATTGAGTGGATTGTCGAAACACCAATATTAAACATTGTAATTCTAGTTGGAGCAAGTAATAGAAGTGAACAACACTGCATAATTGATGATTAATTTTGAAAAGCTTCATGAATGGCACCAATTAGATGTGATTTTCCTATTCCTGTTGTTCCTTGAATTATCATGCATAGTGGTATGACATTATGAACCTGAAGAAAATGTCTCATGATTATATCAAGTGCCTTTTTTGTTTGGCACCTAAGGTTCTATATGAAATATTACTTGTTATATCATCTGGTATGAGCAACCCATTGTCTTTAATTATGCTTATGAATTTTATAACTAAAGTGGTGTTTTCTTCTCCTTTATATTCATGATTCCATGGTGATTGTCTATCAATATCTCTTTTGGCCAACATATCTAATTCCGATACTTCCATTATTTGCCCACGATGTAGCCTTGATATGATTTCCCACTCATGTTCCATTGTATTTTGATGAACAACCTGAACATAATCACATTCAACATCACTTTGATTTTCATGGTCATCTGGCATAGTCCTCCACTCCACATGCCAAGGATTACAATTAAATGACTCCTAGTTTGATCTTATTATATCATCATCAAGTCCTATATCTCTTTCTATATTATGAAATGTCTTGTATATCAATAACTTTGACTAATAGAAATCAACCCATTTTTCTGATTTCCACATTGGTACTATAGTAAGCCTTTGGAATGCTCTCACAATAGTTGCCACACTCCTAGCCTCCCATTTATTATGTCGCCTTTGCTTTGGATTATATGACAATGATCTATCTTTCTCTATAAGTGAAAAAATTTCCATTTCATAAGGTTTGTTCATGTATCCATCAATGAAGCTTTTAAGGGTTTGTCATTTTTTGGTTCTATAGTATGTGTCACCAGTTTGAACACTTCGCATGAAACATTGAAAGTGACAAACACTATACTGCTTTCTACAAATGGAAGCTCCAACGACATATAACATGTCTTTTGTGCCCCAATGTCTCTTTTGACAAGGGTTTTTGTTAGGAGTCTTTTATATGATCTAGCTGGTAATTCATCATGGTTTTTAATGTTTGCAAGTTGCATTAGCATTTGATGATAATTTTTAGAACTCTTCTCATCTTTTGCTGTATATTTGGCAATGTAATTGATTATCACAGGTTTTGAAATCATAGGTTGATAATATACATTTACTATCCACAATTGTAATATGTTTTAGTTATGTGTATTTACATGATCATCATTTTTTTTATCTCCTATTTCTGGATCTTGACATAATTTTGATCCATTCATATTCAGTGGCCATGGTGCATTGCACCTATAAAATAATTAAAATATATATATATATATATATATATGTATATATATATATGTATATATATATATATGTATATATATATACATATATATGTATATATATATACATATATATGTATATATATATACATATATATGTATATATACATATATATGTACATATATATGTATATATATATACATATATATACATATATATATATATATATATATATATATACACACATATATATATACATATATATATATATATATACATATATATATATATACATATATATATATATATATATATATATACATATATATACATATATGTATATATATATATATATATATATATATATATATATATATATATATATATATATATATATATATATATATATATATATAAGCACATTATGCTATATTTATATATAGAAAAAAATACATCATACCTATGATTATAGATATCTAAAAATATTGATAGCATACCTATATGTTTTGTTGGTCTTTGAATTGATTCATGATTACGTTCTTGTAATTGGTTTCTTTCTTCCTTTGTAAATTGATTCAAATATTTCAATTTTAATTCTTCTTCTTAATCTCCAATGATCCTCTTGAGATGCTTGTGCACAATATGTTGTCATTTCTTGGCCATGTTTTCTCATTTCTACTTCCAATTTTTCAATTGGCATTTTCACCCTACATTTTGCATGTCTTTCTCTTTCATTATTATTATGTTGTTGTCTTTCTTCTTTTGTCATTTGTTTATATTATTGTCTTAGATATTTTTGAGCATATTCTCATCAATATTCTTTTCTCCACTCTTCAATTTCAAAATTCAATTGTGGGTGATCCATACTGATAAAAAATACATATAAAAGATTCAAACTTTTATAAAATAATTTTAAAATACAATAAATATATTTAAGTATTAATTTATGAAAATAATTGATCCATTAATTTTAATAAAATTATATAAGATATTAATAATTATATAATAAACATATAACTCTATTTTACTTTTAAGAAAGAATTGACCCATGTTCAAAAATATTTAAATAGATTTGATTGAATTATATTTATATTGTTGACATGTAAACATCAAAGTTAAATTTATTAAAAATTTATGATTATTTAAATTTATGAATATGTTAACCATTTTTATTCAAATTTATAAACACCTTAATCACTTTTATTCTCAAGGCTTCCAATAATTTCCCTTGTGCGCCAACTAATTTTGTATGGCTACCAGTTTCAACTTTATGCCTTATCGGCTGCAAAATTAATGTGAATGAAGTGTGTTTGGAGATGAAGGCTTAGCTTTGAGGTTCCTACAGTGGGACAATGTTTATGTCGACCTTCTCTTAGGAAAGCTTAAGAATATGATGGGAGGTCCTCTCTACATCTGGTTACACTTTATGGCTACCTTGAAGCTATCCAATGCCTTCTTGTACATGATATAAATTTCTCCATCATTTTTTATCTGCTCTGCTTTGTTGTTATTTATATTAATATTTTTTTGGTTATATATATATATATATATATATGTTTGTTGATTATATATGGTTTTTATTGGTTGATTATTTTAAATTTTTATTATTATGTCAGTTTACCAAAAATAAAAGTGAACCACTCATGTCATTACACTTCTTAACTGTCACTATAGGTTACGCCTCTCAACATAATAATTATATAATATAATTAATTTTAAATAAAAAATTAAAAAATATTAAATACAATTTAATTTAATTTAAATTTTAAATATTTATTTTATTTCAAAATATAATACAATATAATTAAATTTTAAATATAATACACTTTAATTTTACAATAAATAGTATTTTAAACTTTTATAAAAAAATTAAAAAAAATTATTGGATAGTGATGACAAAGACATCAATAGAAAGTAAAAGGTACAAATTATATGTCTTGTACGTCCCACAAGTACTACACATCTCAGATTCTTCTAGCCAAATAATATTTTCTATTTGAGCCAAACTTTATCGTTTCAGTGTTGTTCACATTAATCATGTGATTACGCTTTGCATAACAAAGTGGCCAACATAAAAAAGTGGAAAATTCAATTGATTTTTGGTTCAAAACCTAACAACATTGCTTGTGTAAGAGCCCTTTTATTTTTGGTTTAAAGTTTGAGTAATGGTAGGGAATAGGCTTGATATTAATGCAAATGTTGTTAGCCTTAATATAATAAAATTACAGCATAGAATCCAACACATGTAAAATGACAAATAATGCGTGCGAACACAATCAACCTTAACACAATAAAAATTTAGTCTATATAGAATCAAATGTAGAGAAAAAAACACAATGAACATCATAGAAACATGTTTTATGATTTTTTTTTTTTTTTTTTTTTAAATAATCATTTTTGGGAGACAAGTCAAGGAATGTTCATAGTCTCCAAAGGCGTATCTGGGTATAAGAGATGTTTCCATATCTACCTCTTGTATTGGAGATGTGTACCTGTATCAGAGATGGGTCTCAGGTGTTGGGGGATGTGTCTCCCTGCAACATTGTTTATAGGACCTACAAGTAAATCTATTGATCCAATTTTAAACATGTTTTTGATCATTTCTAAAATTTTACATATTTATGCATTTTTATTAGAATAACTTGCATTTATATTAAACTTTTCTAAACCATGATACTTTTCTACTCTATGATGTTTTTCTAATCTTGCGTTGCTTTCCTAATATTTCTATGTCTTTTTAATATTACATGTTTCTTAAGTTTATGATGTTTTACCATGCACATGATGACTTTTCAGCAAAGTGAAGATTTTACACCGTAGTGATGATTGTATATGCCTATGATACTTTAACACATATGATAATTTAATGATTCTATAGGCATGCAATGTTTTTATAGGCAAGCAATATTTTTAGGTACGTAAGGCTTTTATTTATTATGATGTTTTTTTAGGTACATAATAATTTTTGAGGCATGTGATGCTTGTTTAGGACTACAATGATTTTATAGTAAATTAAATATTTTATAAGACTACAAAACATGCGATGATATTTTAATGATGCAACCCAAATCCTCTAATAGTGATGCAAGCCAAAAAACCTATAACCAAACAAAAAAAACTACCACCTCAAGACTTATATATGCGAATATTACTAATGTACACAACCCTACATTGCAACATACAAAAATTGTTGTAGTGATGCATGGTAAATAAATAAATTGATAGTTAAAAATAATTTGTCAAAAGAAAAAGATAACAACAACAATTAAAATAAGTAAATGTAAAATCCAAAAGAAAACTACTATTTCTGTAATTTCTCTAATACATGTATAAAAAAAGAAAGTTGATATTAACTCCTACTCTATTCCTAATCCAAATATTTATTTATATTATCCTAATCTGCAACAACTACATGCATCCATTCTTCTAAAATAAGGTAGTTAACAACTAGTCCTAGTTTTAGGAGAACAAACTCTAAAAATCTTCTAAAACAAGGAAATTAACAATTAGATATATATTTAAGAGAACAAGCTCAAAACATATCTCAACTGTTTACTGAGATGTTTACATCATTTAATGATTGAGACTATTAATGATGATAACAATGAAAAGCCTCTGTTTGAAGGCATCCCATTGAATAAACTTGAATCTGCATCAAAATTATGTGATTTCATTACTCCATTATAAGAAACTATTATATACTAATTATTAATTATCTGTAAAAGTTTAGAGGAAGACACACATTGCATAATCACCAACATTTGTGATCCTTTTGAAATATAAAATAAATTACATGTTTGTAATCATTTCTTTACTTTTCAACATTTATGAAATTTTAATACATGTGAAGCTTTTGTAGTGCAATGATTCTCTTACATGCTTAAACTTTGACAAAATAAACATAGAACTAATCATGGATGAGGATGTTTGTCAAGCAATAGATGTAATACTTTCCTAACCTTTGGCACTATTGACATAACATCACCTTTCATATTCTCCCATTTTTCCACAACATCCTCTATATGACTATTCTAACCTCATACCTTAACCAGATGATATGCACCTCCTCCATTGAGATGACATCAGATTGTTGTAGTAATAGCTCGACTAGTTCAATATCAACAACATTATTGATAAGAATATAAATAACCCACTCCTAATGTTATATGATCATTAAATACAAGCCCTTATTCCTCCTACTATACACCATTTGATGAGTTAAAATATTTTGAACCTGATGATCCTCCCTTTTGTTGTAATATTCTTGAGGAATGTCCATCTCTACATAAATATGCAATCACTTAAAACCCTAATAATTTTACGTAACGTATTAACTGAATCATATTCCTATAACTAGATAACAACTCAATTAAATAAAGACCTTAATGTGATGGCCTCCTTCTCCTTTTATTGGACTTCTACCATGTGTTCTTCCATAGTGTGGACTTCCTATTATGACTTTTTCCCAATTTCCATGTTTTGCAGTTTAGATTCACCATGCTTCTTTAAATGTATGTAGCTTTTTAGAAGTTGGCCAACAAAATGGGATAACTTATTAGGGTTTGGACATCCATGTATATCACCAAATTAATGTAGAATATCTAGTGCATATTTTATCATGAACTATGTTCCCATTCCTTCATATTTGAGATTTCACCCTTATCATCACCATCATGTGGTTATTGATTCAATGAGTTATTTTACACTACATCTAGACCCTTCAATATTAAAATAAACTCTACCATGTGTATCTATTGGGGGAATGATACTTGAGCAAAGGATTCACCATGAGATTGATCTTTAGTTTCTATGACACATGGTTGGGATTCGAGAGTAGATTTGAAACATGGATATAGTCAATTCCTCCTCTATATTTTTCACTCCTTATTGACTACCTTATTTTAGTGTTATGGAATTCAGTTTAATGTATTATTACATCATGCTCAAGGCATTTGACCTGTCATCTAGACCTATCCCAAACTGAGTCTCAATCCCTTTAGAAGTGTCCCCTACCACATTTGGATCTATGAAGTTACTCATCAATGGATTTCTAGGTGTATTAACTATAGATTCCTATGGTATATATTATTGTGTCATTAATTAGATTTCATATTAAAATGTATGGTGTCTATGTCCTATGATAATATCACTAGAATAACTTGAGGTAGTTAAAAAGAGTGAATTGAAGGTCTTACCTCAATTTGGGATTGAGAAAAACTAACCCCTTTTGTTGTAGTTACAATACCTCTCACAATTCATAAGGATTCAAGACTTGTTTACTGATCTATATTGGACATTCCATATTCTTTGGCATTCTCAAAAACCTCCATTCAAGTAAAGTGAGCTCCCTCCACGTTGGTTAATGGTCGATTCCATATAGTTAAGGATTAGGCTTTTGGGTTGGTGTGACATTATTTATGGGAAGATGTGCTAGAATGTATGTATATGAGGTCACTTTGGTTTAATTTGATGTTTATCCTAAAATATAGTGGTTTATTCATTACTTTTGAAGCTTCTGGTTTTTGAGATTCATTCTCCACAAGTATGTATTTCTGAACTTTTTTCTTTTCCCTACTCTAGCATTGGATTTATATTGTGAAGGGTCAACCTTAGTCTCCTCTTTGAGTGTTGCCTCAGATAATTTTTGGTGTTTTCTTAGATTTTCCACTTTCTATTTAGGTCATTTAGATGATCTTGTTACTTTGGGGTACTTTGAATAAATTAGATTTACCTTTAGGTTTGGACCTTTGCCCAACTAACATGTGAATTCCTGTAATAAAAATTATTCCATTTCCATGAAAGACAATGAATTATGATGAAACATTTTGTGTAATGTAGCCATAACCTAAGTTTTGTCTCTCATGAATGTGACATACATATTCTCTCTATGCTCATTAATGAATATTTTTCATACTTTGGGGCTATTATTGATGAGCTTCATCAACTCAAACAACTAAAGTACCAACTTATTTTGTGCCCCCTTGTACTATGCATACCCTTTTTCCTCAAAAAATACAATTATTCCCAAATGTTACTTTAGGGTCATAGTTTGACAAAAGTGTCATTGGTCATTTTGGGTTATTATAATAAACAAATAGTATTAAAACTAGAAACTATACTAAAATTTTGTAAAGTGTTTTAATTGAAATTTTTCTCATGTATCTCTAGTAATTCAACTATAAAATACCTAGGCTAACTAAATTTGAAGTTGTAAGTCACCATCGAGTGTGTAATAGAAATTATGCCTACTTTGAGATCCTTCCAATATTTAGTTGTATGCTATAACTAATATGTAATATGCTTAACAAGTTTTCAAACTACCATATCACTTGTACTTTCTAAGAGAACAATAATCATTTGCATCTTCCTTTGATATATATTTTTGACTTCATATATTATACATGGCATACTCTTTGATCTCTATTGAATAATATTTTCCCCTTCATTAGGTAGATTTATTACCCTAGCTAGGGTTTTTGCATTGACTGGTATAATTATATTTAGATTCAACCATATTTTTCCATTTGACATTCTTGTTAGTACTATTTTTATGAAATCATTCATCAAACCAAAGAAGGGCAACCTGAGAAGTTTGCCACAATTTATATCTTCCATTTTATTACATTCATCAACCCAAAGAAGGTAAACTTGAGAAGTTTTCCACAATTTATATCTTCCATTTTCTTGTATTCATTCTTAAATACTAATATGCTCAAATTCTTTGGGTCTTGCATCGTCCAAAAATACCTATAAGGGAATGGTGGATAATTAGCACCCTAAAGAGACATCATGGATCCCTCCATGCCAAAGAATTATTTTTAATCAATTCTCATTTCCACATACCCAAGCTCAAAATGTTATTTGAGTTGATCAAAATTCTCCTGTGCCACCTTTACATTTAACATCTTCTTTTTTAACTTGTCCAACTATTCCCTAGACATGGATGTTATCGCTTTGATTTTTACCTTGTTGCACTCCAAATATAGTTTTTGAAGATGCAACATGCCAATTAAGGTTTTCAATCTTATTTATGTGAATAAACTTCTTCTCATTTTATTATAAATTTGGACTCTAGACTCCTAACATATAAAAATTAAAATCCAACACGTGTAATTAACATTAATTTCCATTGTCCTCTTTCATTGTACTTGTCATTTTTTTCATTGAGTAAGTAATGTAGTTTCTCCCTAATGTTATGTCTTTTAAGTTTCACATTGCATGCAAATCTTTTTTTTGTTGCATTAATTTATTTATTACCATAATTTTTTAATTCATTGCAGTGTTTTATTTAGTGTTATGAAATTTTTGTATTTGTTGCATTGTTTTGTTTAGTAGTCGCTCACTGAAAAGTTTTTAATTATCTTTATGGGATGTTTTTGATTGTAAAAGTAATAATTGTTATTATATGTGATGTTTTTGTATGCTTTGTGATGCCTTTTATATGTTATTCAATGATTTTATACTTTATGCAATGTTTCTATATATGATTGGGAAGGACAACTGAAATTCATGAACTATTTTACTAATTTTTACAAATTAAGCAAATGAAACTATTTTACTAATTTTTAAAAACTAGGCAAGATTCACATTTATATCACAACAAATTTATATGTTGTTTCTATTTTTCCATAGGCATGATGGCCATTTTTGAGATATTTGTCACCTCATTGAATCTTGTTCCAACAAGCTTTGCCACCCATTTTATAATTTTTTTCAAGTTCTGTAAAATTTTCTTTGCTAAATTGTAGAACCCCTCTATTTTATGGATATATTCAAAACCTTATGAACTTACATGATGACTGGATAACTCTATGTGATTTGAACACATTGTTTATGCTAAAATTTGCATTCTTATAAACTTTGATAGACCTCTGCCCAAAAATGTTTCTCTACAGTTTGGTGAAGGGTTGTGAGAAAAAGAAGTTGATTATGAGAAAACCCTTTTTATATGTAGGCTAAATTATGAGTATGGGAATTTAGTTAACAATTGAAAATTAGCTGCTATTGAGAATCCTAAGGAAGCCCCAGACAGTGAAAACATTTAGGCTCCAAAAAAAGCACACGAACAAATCCAAGACTTCCAATTCTAGGCCTTCTCTATTTAAAAATTACTTTGGTTGATTAGAGGTAAAGGAGTTCCCATATGATGATGAATTGGTCCAGGAGGATGAGATCCTAAAAATGTAGTTTACAAAAAAAAAACCCAATCATCTCCTCCTAAATAGAGAGAAAAAGTAATTGGTAACATTGGTTCTTTACAACATTAGATGTTGGCCATAGTTTCTTAGAGTGACATAAATCTAGTAATAAAACATAAATTAGACAATAGTAATCCAATAAGCACATATTTAGATGATGATTTGGATGTTCCTCCCCTTCTAGCATTAATCCCCTATTCTTCCTCCTTAGATGTTCCTTATTTTCCAAAGCCAAATGTAATCAGTCAGGAATTAAAATGAAAATGGATACTAATCAAAGAGAAGGAAGGAAATATTTGTAAACCCACATTCAAAGGGAAGGAGAAAAAACAATCTCTTCAACCAGGGAAAGAGAGGGATCTCATAAGCACAAACCTATTCTAATATGAAGTGCATTTCTTGGAATAGAAGGGGTCTTAAAGGTTTCCCCTTTAAATGTAATAAAATAATTATATTGTTGAAAGCTAATAACCCCCATATTTTATTTCTTCAATAAATCAAAGTTTCTAATAGAATCATGATTACACTAGCTAAGAATATTTGGCCAATGGCTAAGGTTTTATCCAACGACTCTTAAGGAGATTTTGGGGACATTGTTTGCTTATAGAATCCTAGAGAAATTGTTATGGTTAACACTTTTGTTATACATGGTATCTTAGTGATCTTATCCAAAGTTAGATATTCTAATCAACAAATTTTGTTCATCAATGTTTACTTCTTTGTTACTTTGGATGGAGAAAAAATAATGGAAGGTTCTTGAGTACATTATTCATCTCTTTCTAGGATCTTTGTTCTTGAGTAGAGGTGACTTCAATGCCATTATTTCCTTAGAAGAAAAGAATGGTGGAAATAGAATGCTTGATGTTAATTCCAATATTACGTTAGAATACATTTCTTCTCTTAATCTCATTAACATTAGGCCTAGTAATGGGCTCATTTAATGGACCAACAGAAGATCGAGTGATGCTTTTATTGTAGAGAGGCTAAATAGATTCTTGTTGATAGAGAAGTTTTTTTAAAATGTGGACATCCCAAAATCAATTATTCTTACCAATGCTTGATTGGATCACTGGTTGATTATAATTGAAGTCTAGCATTATCAACACCATAAATCTCTTTTTTCAATTCCAAATGATGTGGCTTTGGCATGTTGATCTAAGTAACAAATAAAAAAATGGTGGATAAAAAGTAAGCCTCATCATGGCACTAATATGTACATTTTTGTGTAGAAGGTCAAATATGTTAAATCACAACTTATGAAGTGGAATTGGGATGAATTTAGAAGCATAAAAGTTCAAAAGCAAGAGATAATAGATAGATTGAAAAATGTAGTTGAAACCATTCACCTCAAAAATTTTAATGAGAATATTAAGCATGAAGAACTAAATTTAATCAATCAGCTTGAGGAATGGAATCTTTGGGAGGAAATTATGAGGAAACAACAATCTAGAATCAAGTGGTTGCAATAAGGGGATAAAAACTTAATTTTTTTGAATCATAAGTCCATGTTATTGTGGATATCCTACAATCACATTTCTTCCCTTGAATTGGATAAAGGTAATCCAGAGTTTTCCTCACAAGGCATTTTTAGTATTATGCTCAACTTCTTTTCTCAACTCTTTGCAACTATTCATTTAGATATGGCATCATGGTAGCAAGTTTTTCCAACATATTCCCATGCTTATCTCTTTAGATGACAATCATTCTCTTCTTTCTTGTATCTTCTTAGTGAAATTAAGACATGTCTTTGGCATGAGTAAAGGTAAATCCCTTGGGGAAAATGGTTTATCTATTGAATTATATCAAAATTTTTGAGATATTATTCAAAGTGACTTATTGAAGGTTATGGAAGAAGCCAAAATAGCTAAAGTTATTTAATAAAATCAACAATGCCTTCATTTCTTTGGTCCCAAAGGCTTATGAAGTTTTGAATAAATCTATATTTCACCCCATTTCAATATATAGTGTTTTATAAAAAATCATCTCCAAAATTATGGCCAATTGAATCCATTCCTTCATAAAATTATTTCCCTTGATTAAGGAGGGTATGCTGTTGGTAGAGAAATACTTAATGAGATAGTGTTAGCTCAATAAGATCTCCATTCTATGTAACATCAAAGGATTCCAGCTATGTTTATAAGGTTGGACCTCTCTAGAGCCTATGATAGGGTTGATCAGGTCTTTCTCTTAAGCATGTTAAAGCATTTTGATTTTTCTGAGGATTGGGTTATTTGGGTGAAAGGTTGTATTTTCTTGGTCTCTTTTTTAATTCTTGTCAAAGGGAGTCCTGCTAGATCTTTTGGTGCTTTCAGAGGCATTTGATAAGGACATTCTCTTTCTCCCTACATGTTTATCATTTTCATGAAATGTTTGGGTATAATTATTTCTAGTGATAGAAATAATAAAATTATTGAAGGTGTTACTCTTGTAAGGGGTCTTAATCCACTAATGCATTTGTTTTTTGTGGGTGATTCCTTCCTTAGGGCAATATCAATGAATAAATATGATTCAAACTTTAAAAAAAAAATTATAACTTTTCAAGGCTAAAACTGGTCAACTTATTAATGAAGATAAGTCTAAAATTTATTTCTTCTATATGACTCCTAGATAGGAAACCATGATTCTTCATAGACTTCATTTCTATAAAGCTTCTTTACTAGTCACCTATCTTGTCGTTCCCTTAATATAAGTTATAATTTCTAACTGGAGTTGGTTACTGGATTGACTTAAATCTAAGATTTCTAAATGGACTAATAGATGGCTTTCTATGGGAGGGAAAATCACCTTGATCAAAAATGTTTTGCAGGTTATTCCCATTTTATTCTCTTCCATCCTACTTGTTCCCAAATCTACCATATGTTTTTAGGGAGAGGGCATTAGCTTATTAAAAAATGGTCTATGGTGAAATGAACCACACTTTGTCTCCCCAATCATCAAAAAATTATGGGTTTCACTCAACTCAACTAAATGGTTAAGCTTTATAAGCTAAGCTTTTTTGGCATTTTCTTCAATTTATTTCACATCTTTGGGCACAAACTTCGAGATCCAAATATGTAGAATATAAGTTGCCTAATTAAATAGTCTATTTCTTCCTTCCCTTGAAAGGTTCTCCAGTGCTGAGGGTTCAAAAAAATGGTGTGTCTATGATTAATAATAATCTATTATGAATAATTAAGAATGGTAAAAAGGCCCATTTTTGGATTGATTCTTGGGATGGGCTCCCCCTCTTGTTGAACAATATCCCCACTTTCATACTCTTATGGAACAAATGCATCAAAAAGGTTGGATAAAATTTGATAATTATTATAATAAGCCTAGTAGAGAGTGGGCATTTGAAAGTGAGTGGATTTCTCTTGAATATTGGCTAATGCCAATTTCCTTGGATTATAAATTCCAACTTCTTCATTTTTTTTAAAATAGTGATCTTTCTTGTTTTGATGAGGATGACTTGCTAACTTGGGGAGGCTAGAGAACTAGAAACTATATAGTGGTAAATGGATATTATTATCTTTGTCAATCCTTAGCTCAGTCTCTTAAGAAGATTTTTAAGTAACTATGGCTTCACAATTTATGGTCTAACATTAGATTTTTCATTTGGCTTCTTCTACATGGAAAGGTGCTTATGGAAGATCAACTTATGAAAAGGGGTTTTAATGGCCACTTTAGATGTGTGTTTTGTAAAGACCATGAGGAAAAATTTTCTCATCTCTTATTTTCTTGTTCTTTCATTACTGAGCAATGACAACACCTCACACATCTTTTGGGCATCCCATGGACTATTTTTTCATCCCTGATTCAACCTCTTCAAGATTAGAGATACATTTTTTAGTTTGATATATTCTCCAATCAGATTATTTAGGCTAGGGTTTCTTTCATTTTATGGAATATGTAGAAGGAGTGAAATGCAATAATATTTAGGGAAAGGGTCATCGATAGTGTTTGGGTTTGCCAACATTCTGACTAATATTAAAGAATTGGTTTTGCACTTGATGAAACTTCCTTCAGTTTCTTTTCAACATTGGATGCTTATTATTCAAGCTCTTCACATTATTCCTTCTCCCCCTTAACTCCAAATAGATTCTAGATCTAAGGATCATTCCTTGATTCTCATCCCTAGGATCAATAGAGTTTTTATAGATGGTGCGTCAAGGGGAAATCCTAAATTTGCAAGCATTGGAGGTATTGGCAAGGAGTTGGATAATTCCATTATTTTTTTCTACCATAATTGGTATTACCACCAAAAACTTAGCTGAAGGATAAGATATTGTGGAAGGTCTTAAGATCATTTAGAAGGTGGGATGGAAGAAAGTATAGCTGGTTGTTGATTCTAAGGTTTGGACTAAGACACTCTCAGATCCTAGACCTAATATCTCCATGGATTAGAAAATCTACAAAATTCTCAATAAAATCAATGCCTTCAAAATTATTTTGATTGGCTCTTTTATTTGCACACTCTTAGGAGTTTCAATAAAGTTGAAGCTGCTCTTGTAAATTGAGATCTTGACTAATCTGAGGTGATAGTTTTTGGCCCTCCTCCTTTATGGTGGCCAGTTAACCTAAGGAATGATCTCTTATGCATTATAACTTAGGAAAGTGACATAACTAATTGTTAATATATTTTTTAGGCTTTCTTTTCTTACTCAGAAGGCTGCTTTTGGGATTGGCTTTCCTAAATTGGTTAGTGTCATCCTCTACATGGCTCCTTGCAGTAATGGAGCATGCTTCCAATTCTAGTCTTGATTGGAATCATGTTTATTCTCTTTTGACCTTAATTTTGCATGATCCAAAAGTTTTAGTCTTGTTGGTTTTTATGACTACTACATGTAGGACCCAATAATTGTTTATATTTTAGTTAGGCATGTTCTATTAGCATGTCGAAGGGGGCAGGTTAGGTATGAGCCCTGAGTTTTTTTTGGTGGAAGATATATCCCTATATCATTGAATCTTACCCGAATGTGGTATGTCTCTAGATATGTTTACCACCAAAAATAATAATAATAATCCCTACTCTTCAAACTCTCCATCTCAGAGTATTGTGTAATTGGTGCAATAATGACATTCTCATTACATGCCCAATTGAGATAGCTTCATCTAAAGAAAAGAGCACTCAAATTCCATTTTATAGATTCATTCTTTGTCTAATCTAGTAGAGTGATCAGGTGCCTAAAGTGACCAAGCCATAAAATAAAAAATAAATGTTATTATAAATAAAGAGAAAGTGGATGGATATAATAATCTTAATTAAACAAGGTATATTTTATTATGATTGTTGAATAAGAGTTAATACAATGTTAACATAGTAGAGCTCTAAAAAAATCAACATCCTCATTTCAAAACTAAATTATCTAAATGTTGAAACTCCAGGAAAAAAATCAAAGTGTAGACACTAGAAAACCACACCACATGGTTCTAGTCATCAAAAACACTCCTTGGCCCCCTTGGGTTAGATATATTTATTAAAATCCTTAAACACACCCATTTACCCCATTTTGGCTAGTTTAATTAGTTAATTATTTTAAATAAGCCTATTTACACCTCCTCACCCAAACCCATGGCTAACTAATCGACACCTAGCTTTAAGACTATTTCCCACCTAAGCATTCAATGCCCTAACCTCCTAGAATTCTTGCTCATGCATACTAATGAAGCCTTAAATAAAATTAGACCATTTTTGTTGGTATTAAAAATCTTAAGTGCAAATAGCTAAATTTATCAAGTTTGGACTATTTATCACTAATTGACACCAGTCACCCCTCGACCGATGTTGGTTGACTAGGATCAATGTCAGTTACTTAAGGTAACCCAAAGACCCTACCTCAGGAGATTGAAACATCATTTGTACGATAATATTAACTCTCAAGTGAATCCAATATTCTAGGTGAACTAAAAAACTATACTAGAGACATAAAAATGTTTCATCAACTCACCACGAAGAGATCAAGAACTATTACTCTATCAACATTGCTCCAGGATCCCAAACAGCTTACATCCAACCTCAAAATTTCTCTAGACCAGAAAACTCCAAAAGATAAGTATCTTACACTTATATCAAGTTTAATTATTAGTTTTTAGTAGTTGTACGTCCTAAATCCATTTCCCATTTCTCCCATATACTCCCTTCTATTAGAGTTATGCAACTCCAAACACTCCATCTCCCACCAAACACCCATAAACCATTCCCAGTTACTTGAGTGCCAAACTCTTGAGTTTGATACCTTTTAGAATTTATTTTATCCTCATAACCAACATCCAAACTAGAAACAACCCATAAAGCCCTCATGTAACTCACCCAATATCCATTTTACCCCAAACTAGAACCCATAAGGATCGACATCGATCATCCCTAATCGACATCGTTTTCCTTGACTAATACTAGTCGTACTCTGATCGATGTCGATCACTATCTGATTTATTTTAACAAAAAACAAGCTATTTCCACCTAGAAACCTTCACCCAAATTCTACTTTTAGATTTATATCACATCATAGAGTCTTAAACTATTTTTTAAATTAGGTTTTAACATTTTAGCATTAGTTTTTATCAATTTATTGCTATTTTTGTAAAAGCACTTCATTTCTAGTCAAAATCATTTCTTTCATTGAGTTTTAGTACTTTTGATTACTTTATGTAAGTATTTATTTCTATTTTCTATAACTTAACTTGTTTAAAGAGTGGATTGATAACCCCCAAGGTAGTCTAGTACTTCTTAGATCTAGCATTTTCTAGGTAGTCCACCCACCTACCTTGCTAATCAACCATTTTATAGCTTCTTTATTATTGTAGGTCATCCTCCCAAGCCAAAGAGGAGTTGTCTATATCGACTGGATCATGAGCACACAACTAAGTCCAAGTTCTTCTAAACCATACCCTTCTTTTTAAGTTTTTACCTATTTTTATAGAAAAAGAAAATAAACACACAAAAAAATAGTGAAACATTTTGGCACACCTGTTGGGACCCTAGAGCTTTCTTGGGTTCATAGTTGTTTAGGATATTTAGTTGCATTAGTGAAATTTTCATCCATTGAAAATTTATTCTCTAAAACTAAAATGTTCTTTCTATCATTTCTTCATTGGAAATCATAGTTTTCAATTTCTTCTTTTCCAAAGCAAGTTTTAGTCTTCTTTGCAATCTTAGAAAATGGTTAAATTTTTTATGTTTCCTTTATTTCTCAAATTCAAAAGGAATACTCGTCCTAGGATTAAGACTTGCATCTTCATACCGCATTAGGTGCATAATAGTTGTTCATGTACTCATTGAAAAGAAATCAAAATTTTCCTTTGGTTTTAAAAATAACTTGCATCCATTGCTTGCTTGTTTGTTTGGTTCACATAGTTTAAATTAAATGGTGAAATTAATCATAACAAATCACTCTTGTCACACAAACAATACCTCACTCATAAAAATCAAACATCAAACATTGACATAAGGCCTAACTTGGATTTCATCACCTAGAAGTAAAGCCTTCCCTTGGCTATCCCACTTGGACTTCACTACCAAGGGGAGAAACCAAAACTCAGTTTGTTAGCTGAGTATAAACATTAGAAATTTGGTATATTTTAGCTAAGCCCTTGACACCCTTATCATTGCAGTGTGTGAAGTGAATGGGTAGGTCCCAATTTCAAACCACGTACCAAATTATAATATAGATTTTGAGAGCCTTAAACAACCCAAAACCATCTTTAGACTTATTTTTCTAGTTACCATTATACAAGCCCAAGTTGAGTCTCATAACTTATTAAATTAAGGCATAAGCCTAAAGTGAGATAAAAAGAATTCTAGGAATCAAACATACTCTTAGTGTATGTATTGTTTTCCTTGAATATTTTATTTAGTTTGCTCTCTTTTTGAGTGTGTGAGATCACTTTCACCTTTCTTTCATCTTTCATTGCATGGTTTTGACAAGGCAACAAGTTATAATCCAATAAAACCAAGATCCACCTCTCAAACACCCATCTTCTTCTTCCTCATCCATGGAGCACACTCCAGATGCAAAAAGTTCTCCTGACTACTTCATAAGTCCTAAAATGCCTTGATCTATTGCTCAAAGAGATATGGATTTTACCACCCTTCTTGAGAACAATCATGTGGCTCTCCAATACTAGCTTGTTACCATTTCCAACTATAGCCCTGCTTCGGTTCCCTCTATTGAACCCCCCTATGGCATGCCATCTTACTTTATGGGTGATACCTTAATTACCACTATTTCCAACTAACCTATGGTGAATCAATCCTCTTCTTTACTAACAACCCTTCAAACACCACCACTCAAAACCAATCCCTTCCACCAACAAATAACCAAACACCTTCTACCCCAACCAACACTATCACTAGCCCTTCCAATGTGGGAACAACTCAACCTTTGGCAACCCATACACCACTCACTATTGGGTTTCCTTCCACTAGTGTTTTTTCCCTACCACTTGCCATTCACAACCCAACATATTCCACCCCTTTCCAAAGTTTAGTGGTTGCTATACCCTCTATGATCCCACCTATTAGCACTAATGTAACTACCCACCTTCAACCCACCAATCTTATCATTCATATGACCCAACCAATGTCTATTCCACCAAACCTAGGGTATATCCAAAACCTGAAAGGGTATATGCCTCCACCTTCTTCCCAACCTTTTATACCCACTTACCAATATGCGACATCTTCTCAACCTTCTATTCCTAACCAATATGTGGCATCTTCCCAAACCTATACCAGTTACCCATATGTTGCATCTTCACAACCCCAACAAAATATACCTTACAACTATGGGGGTCCATCACTGTAGACTGATCTCATCAAGATGTTGATAGAAAATATGACAAATCTAGAGTCATCTATTTTTGGCACCCATAATCTCTTTTCATATGACCAGATTTGTAATGAGCCAATCCACCCTTCCATGCCCATCAAACCATACCCTGCACAATGAAAACTTCCAAAATTTGCTAAATTCTAAAGAAAAGAAGATCCCTAGTAGCATCTTAGATCGTTTAGACATTCATGTTATCTGACTACTTATGATGATGCTCTTTTTATTTGAACTTTCCCCATGTCCCTAGCTAAACCCACATTAAATTAGAATAGTGCCATCACCAAGCACTCCCTCTTATCTTTTTCTCAACTAGCCCAAAATTTCTTGGACCATTTCTCTATTGATATTTACAAGAAAGTTTATATTACTGACCTATATTCCGTTAGACAATTTGAGGATGAATCAATTGCCAACCTTGTTGCTCATTGGAGAGGGTTGATTAACCAAATCTAATTCTCTTTACCCCAACCTAAGTTGATTTAGATTTTCTCTTGGGCTTTTTCCAAGCATATCTCATCAACCTTACAGGTTCAGACCTTTCAAACCTTTGATGAGGCATTCACCATGGCTTGGAAGTTGGATATTATATCCATTGACAAGGGTAAGCTTAAATTAAGGAATAAAACTTCTAGCTTCAAATCTAATGAAGATTCTTCCTCTAAAAGCTAAAGGAACCAAAAATGCCATTGTGCTTAAAATGGATCCTCCTTTGGCTATTAACTAGTCTAACCCCTCCACTTACTCCAACCAAAATTCTAAAACCAAAAACCATTATGTATAAAAGAAATATACTCTGTTAGGGGAGTCCTACGCTTCAATTTTGGAGAATTTGTTGAAGGCATCTATTATCCAACTTACTCCGATCAAACCCCCATAATAATTTGATTCCTCTCATCCTATACCAAGTTGGTATAAGGGAAAAAAATGTGTAGTCTCCACCATGTCATTGTACATGATGTTAATGGATGTAAAAAATTTAAAAACATTGTCCAAGATTTGATTGACAAGGGTGAACTTGTGATTGACAACCTGAATGCACCCCCCAATCAAGCACTTGACATTTTCAAACAACCATTCCTAAACCATCCACCTTCTGCAAATAATGAACATTCTAATGTAGATTCATCTCAAAAACATGAGGTTCACACATTTAATGTTGTTCTTAGTGAAATCATAGTTAATGAACCCATGTCTCAAACTACCACTCCACTTATTGAAGTAGTGGAATCACTAACCTTTCCTTTGGAAACCATAGCAAATGATGAAACCGTTACCCCCATACCTTTTTCTTCCACATTAGAGCTATCTACCTTTCCTTTAAAACCCATATCTAAGGAAAATATTGCATCACCTACCCCTCCCATGGAAGAATCACTCACCAAGGCCTTAAAACTTTTGATAAAGGAAAAGGAAAATATAGCTATCTCACTTTCTCATCCACTTGGTTTATCTTTGGAGTCCAACACTAAAGGAACCAAGCCCATCTATAAGCCATTTTCTAGGTTGGTCTAAAACTTAGAGTTTTTATCCCAACCAAATCTTGATAGGGCCACATTTTTTCATTTCTTTAGGCTCCCATATCCAACCAAGAAGGAGTTCTCAACCTCACCATTATCCACCTAACCTTTAACCTCCATAAGTGACAACACCATAACAAAAGCCTCCACCTCCCAAACCTTGGATGAGCCATCTAACCCAACTCCCTCAAAGGAAACCAAAGTAACTTACACTATCCCATTAAAGCCCATCAAGAACCTAGGAGTCCTCCCCACTCATAATCTTACCCATCCTCCATTTAAGTTAGACTTGACACCACCAAACCCACCTAAGAATCCTCAATCCAAGCTAAGAAAAAAACTTGAACCATTCAGGATTTCAAAATCCAAAACCTCACTACCTTCAATTTCCACTTTACCTTCAATTTTAGGACCACATCCCTCATCCATTTTTGGACCTCACCCCTCAACCTTTATTAATAGACCACGTCTCCCAAAGAAATCACAAGCCCAACCTCCACTTATAGCTACACCTCCACCTATTCTTACCAAGCCTTCTACTTCAAAGACATCAAACTCAAAATTTTCAAGATTAAAACCATCTACTTCCAAACCATCCACCAAGATCACTCCACCACCCAAAGCTTAAGTTGAAAAGCCTATCCCTAAGAAGGCATCCACCCCAATTGTCAAAACTAAAACCTCCACTCCCTTGCCACCCTTGATAGAGTCATATTATACCATCTTGCAAAGGTTATTGAAAGCTTCTTCCTTAGTCTTACCTCCCATAAAGCTATTTGATCTTCTTAGTCCTAATCCATCTAGGTTTATTGACATTTAATTTTCTCATACCATAGGATACCTAGACATGATACAGAGAATTGAAAAGCTCTCCAAGTCATAAACCACAAACTATGTGATAAGGGTGACTTGTTAACAGAGGAACCTCCCATGAGCCCACCACCAAGCCAAAATCCAAAAATAACCACCTCGCATCTATCTACACCCAATCTCTCATCCAAGAGTGTAGAGGAACCGAAGCAACCCACTATCCCACATCTTTTCCAAATCCATACCATTCATGTGGTACTCAATCACAAGCCCAAAAGGATAAAAGGAAATAAAAGGTGTCCATCCCATGGACATACCCTTCTTCCACCACCAAATCACCCTAAACACCTTCATCGAAGCCCAAGATTGATATCTTGGGTGTAACCCAATCCAACCCCTCCTAACTAATATAAAGGACAATTCTAAAAAAACTTCACTAAACACTAGCGAAGATAACTTTGTATGAGTTAATCAATACCTTTCCCTAGCAACATCAATCCATGATGGAATCCTTTCAATATATAGAGGTTCAACCTAAAGATACATGACCTATATCAACCTTCATTGGATCCATTCAACTTTCCACCCTCATTACCTTACAAGATTTGAAGATACCCCCTATTTATCTAGATGATCTAGATCCTCCCCTTTTCATTATCTCCCACATCAACCAAACTCATATCAAGAGGGTAATTATTGATGTGGGAGCTGACATTAATATATTTTCCTCCCATGTGTATGAGCAATTAAAACTCCTAAAGAACATCATGTCAAAAATTACCATTGTACTCTGATATTTCAATGACACTATGACAACAACATTAGGGATGATAGTCTTTCATATATTTTTGGGACCTCTTAATCTTCTTGATCTCTTATACATTTTAGAATGAGAGTTACAATATAATTTTTTCCTTGGATTCCCTTGGATCTATTCCATGGGTTGTGTGTCATCCACCTTACATCGGTGCATCAAGTTTGAACATGAGGGTCAATTCCATGTCATACTAGCCAACCCTAGTCATTTCAAGTCATGAATATGACTTACTGACCTAATGATGTTCTCATCCCAATCAAAAATGCATCCCCTTAATCTTTCATCAACCAAGCTTCTACCAGCTCATCCATACCTTCCTCCCAAATCCCCATGAAGGATCCTTTAGAATCCACATTCCAACATCTCTTGCTTGGGGAGTATCTTGTATTAACCTTAGATGCCTTCCCTACTCCCCAAGAGTATGGGAATCTTGACTAACAACCTAGCTATGATTCTAACATTGGAACCATTATTCCTTTTGGGCCTCCCAATTACCAAACCAATCTTGTCTGTGGGGGACTTGATCAACTACTTTCTACTTCCACTGCCCCCTCTTCTACTAAACCATTCACCTCTGATTTTTTTTACTTGGATAAATTGGAGTTTGCCAAGACATACCTCCATCTATGTGCTTGGAATGGATTAGATCTAGGTTTCTATGAACATAGACCACATGATTTGCTACCATGCAAAACCAAAAACCTCATGAATGATTTGGTCTTGGTTTCAGTCCACTAGAAGAGCCAACCAACCTACTTCCCATCACCAACATTGAGGAATAAATCCTATCCTCACCAACCACTTTTCCTTCAAAATTTGAGGATCTCAATATCATCCCCCTTAATTTTTTTAATGAATATGATCATTTTGGGTTCCCTAACTTAGCAAAAGGATGGGAAAACCAAAACCGTTCCTCTAGCTCATTCTAAGATGGTAGAAGATGACTCTCTTACCATTAATATGTTTAGTGTCAAGATGACGATTCTCTTCTCACCTATCTTGGTGATGAATATTATTCCATTCACAAATCCTTTCCTTTTGAGACTTTAACCATGTTGAATGAAGCCACTGTTGACATCAACTTAAGCCCTCATGATAGCCCCCACAAAGTCAAAATTGACCAATCCTTAGATTCCTTAGAGCATCAGTATTTCTCTTCCTTTCTACAAGATTGTAGCATAGCATTTACTTAGTCTTATAGTGATATGCTAGGAATTGACCCTTATATTGTCATTTATAACATCATTACAAACCTTGATGCCAATCTAGTTAGGTAAAAGCTTCGAAGGATGTACCCTCACATAACCCTTCTTACCAAAGAAGATCTTCAACGCCTCTTATATGTTAACTTCATCCAACCCATTGACATCCCCAATGGGTCTCGAATGTTATTTTTGTCACCAATGCAATAGTGGGACTTTTTATTTGTGTTGATTTTAATGATATTAACCTTGCTTGTCAAAATTATTACTTCCCCTTTGCCAAGCATTGACCAACTTATTGATCTTACTGCCAACCATGAGATGATATCTCTTGTGGAAAAATTCTCAAGCTATAATCAGATCTTGATTGCCCTATAAGATCAACATAAAATATCCTTTTAACCCTATGGAGAACCTTATATTATAGTGTATGTTGGTTCTTAGTTGTACACCTCATATGCTTGGCCTTGCACACTTTAAATAAAATGACAAACAAAGATGAAAAACCCATTGATATGTCATTATAGCTAGGGAAGGGTTTAGCATCAAGAATGGACCAGGTCCATAAAATGACTAAGAGGCACCTATAAAGGGTATGGTCAGCTCCTTGTTACTTCTAGATCTACCTGAACCAAGGTGAGAGGACCTGAAGGGTAGCTTGCTCACATGGAGAGATTTTAAATTCAACCTCCATGGGTATTTTTGGCACAAAGAAAAACAAACATGACCAGGGCATAACCAAACTTGTTCACTCTACCTAGGAAAGGTTATCACATGAAGTAAACAAATTCTCAAGGTCACACACAAGATAATGAAGATAGATTGGTATATGACTGTAATCTTCTTTCTATAGAATTTTCAACAACAAGGGTCAAATGAAAAACTACATCACTATGATTTAAAGCATAAAATGCAAACACACATTATGTAGGCAATATTATATTCATTTGCATAGAAAATAACACTTATAATATGCAAAGGGTGTATTATTTGTAGGGTAGGATAGGGTAGGACATGTTAGATAAAAATTAAGGGTGGTATGATGGAGGTTTTTTCATAGCATGGATTCTTTCATCATACATGACATCACTTATTGCAAAGATGTAGAAAACTTAAATGCAAGCTAATGGGAACTACTAGGAGTAATTTGCACTTATTGGTGCCAATGAAATGCAAATACCCAAATGATCCTTGAAATCATAGAACATACAGTAAAACTATAATCTCACATGATTTCTCTCATTGAATCCATAAACCTAGGGTGCTCTAATAAGTTATTCGGAAACATATTTCCAAACATAATGTAGAAAGGATTTATAATCTAGATCTAAGCCTAAGATGACAACTGGTAATGAGCATAGAATAAGGTGTCCAATCAATAACATTTGTAAATCATATTATTAAACTTCACCAACAATAAATATCAAGAATCATAAGCATTTTCATTAACTTAAAATAAAATCTTAAATACATCAGTGTTTCAAAATGTTGCCATGGGGAAAAGCATAGTGAGTTGGCTCCATGTTGGATAGGGGAGACATATAGACATGCTCTCAAATATTACTAATGGTTTTCCAGTTGCAATGAACTTAGAAAGAGAGACAATACACACACAACAATAATCCCAAAATTTTGAAGAGCCTATACTTAGGAAAAAACAAAGACCAACAATAACTTGAATAGAAGACAAACCTTCTATTTACACATTTTTAATTTAGGACAGCGAGTCATAATTTACAAAATTACAAAATAGCCCTCCAAATTTCACCAAGATGCTTCCATCTAGAAAATATTCCTTGTCATGCTTGAGATCTTCACCCATTTACAAGAAAAAACCATTGCTTTAACTGCCTCTATAAGGAATGATGAATATTTACAACAAACCCTTTGATCTCTTGACTAGAGATGCCCTTTTACGTGACTTGGAAGGTGAAATTCATGGTGAAGGCCAAAAAAAAACTTTGTCATCATGTGTAACTTCCTGGAGACGCTCTTGACCAGTTGCCTGCATAGTTAGAAACTTTTGGACAACTGCCTTCCTTTTCATGCACACCATGTAATAACCTAATCTTGTAATGATAGCATGGGAATGATTTGGTTGTGGAATAAATAGAAAATAATCCATGACCATTTGGAAAAATATGCTTTTTAATGGCCCATAGACCTTATTTTATGATTCAAATCATTGTTTGTTCATGAAAAACTATCAATTTTAGCTCTTAAGCTAAAGTTTACCACATATTGACATGTGCCATGCCACATATCTCTACAGGCACTTGTTCATTCGGGCCTCTGAGCTTCTACCACTTGGTAGCTCTATAGGTTTATATACATCCTACATTGTCAATATTTCTAGGCTAACACACTTTTACCATGTGGAAATCCACATTCATTTTGGGTTTTATTGAAAAGTCCACTCTCATTCTGCACCATTAGATCATACTCACTGTAGCAAACATGTGCCATTGATCTTTTAGATATGCTCGAGCTTTAATTTGTGGCATGTAGTTGTGCCACTTATCATTTATGCATTTATTCATAGCTCTATTGAAATGTCCAACATCATCTCGCATTATTGATCTCATTTGCACAGATCAAGTGTGGACTATCAATTTCTATCCACAGGGCTTAGTCCTTTGTTGTGCATTCTATTAGATTTATGAAAAAGTTCCCATGATGGTAACACTTATCACCATCTCACTCATCCTGGGGTTCATTGAAACATCAACCTTTTATGCACCATCTATCAGGATTTATATGCTTTATTGTGTACCATCGATTGACAAGAACATGCTCAAACTTTAATCATGCCCTGCAAACTCAACACTTATACAATGTGGCCAAATTATTTGGAGCTTTTGGTCATCAAGACTTTTATTCTAGGCCTTTTGTCTTCAATAATATGATCTTTGACCTTTTTGGTCTACAAAATTTGGTTTTCAGGAGAATTGTTTCAAAATAGGACTTGGACTAAGGACTTAGGCATTTAAACTTGACAAGGGCTCAATTACTTCAACACAATTTTAGACACTAACAGGGTCATGCCTTTTAGTTTAAAGAATGCTGGTAAAACTTACCAATGTGCCATGACCTATCTTTTTCTTGACCTTATCCATAAAACCAAAGAGGACTGCATAGGTGACCTCTTTGGAAAGTCTAAATGTCATAAAGATCATTTTTCAATCCTTAAGGTTATCTTCGAATGCCTTATCCACTTCAATGTATACCTTAACCCTAAGAAGTGTATCTTTGGGGTCTTTTCAGGTAAGCTTCTTGGCTTTATTGTCTCTCTTTGAGGAATAGAAGTTGATCCTGCTAAAGTCAAGGAAATCCTTGGTATGCCTCCTCTAACTAACCTCAATCAACTCCATAGTTTTCAGGGGAAGGTCCAATCCATTCATCACTTCTTCTCTCAACTATCTGATAGATGGCATCCCTTTCATCACCTTCTTAACAAGGATATATTTTTTAAGTGGAAAAAATACTGTCAAAAGGCCTTTGACTCACTTAAAAAGTACCTTCTTTCCTTGCCTTTCCTTGTTCCTCCAAAAGAGGACCAATCTTTTTACCTCTACATTTTTGCCACAAACCCTTCCTTAGGGGCCATGCTTTCACATCATGACGATCAACATAAAAATCAAGTAGTCTACTATATAAGTCAAACACTTATAGAGTATGAAAATTGATATACCCATACTAAGAAATTGTGCCTTGTTTTGGTCTTTGTGGGTTCCAAAATTTATCACTACCTTCTTAACCACAAAACCTTTATCATAACCAACACTGACCCACTCAAGTACACGGATAATAAGCCATATCAAAATTAGTTTATGGCTAGATGGATCATGCTTTTAGCTGAGTTTGATCTTAATTTACTCTAGAAAAATTCAATCAAAGGGTAAATTATTACCAACCGATTGGCTAAAGCACCTTTAGCAGATAACCAACCTCTTCCTCTTGAGTTTCTCAATAAGTCTATCACAACTTTTTCTAAGGAGGATTCCACTTATCAGATGATCATGTTCTTCAATGGATCAAAGTGTCAATGTGGTTGGGGAATTGGTATCATCCTTATCCCTCTTGATAGTGAGCCTCTTCCCTTATCCTTCAATCTTGATTTTGATTACACCAACAACATGTCTGTGTACGAGGCCCTAGTTATAGGTCTCTAAACAATTTTGTCTTTGGGAGTCAAATCGATCAGCATTTTTAATGACTCCCAACTTGTGGTCAACCAAATCAATGGTTCTTACCAATGTAAAAATGATGTTTTATAATAAGATAAATAGCTAGTGGATGTACTCTTGACTCATTTGATCATTACCTTATTCAAGCCACTCTGTGATCTACAAATAAGTTTGCTAACACAATGGCTTCTATTTCTTCTCAAATCCCATTTTCACCTTCTAATTCTAAACTCTTTATCACCATCCACCACCTTAATGATCCCTCTTACACCAAATGAGAACTCCCTTCCATCTACAATGTGGAAGAAGCCCAATCTGATATTTGGTATAATCAAATATTTAACTATTTAAACCTAGCCATCATTCCTTCCAATCTCTCTCAAAATGGTTGATGAGAATTTATACAAATTACCTGTCACTATACCATACTAAGGGGAATTATTTACCAGTGAGGCTTTGACGGTCTCCTCTTTAGATGCCTACATAGTCATGAAATCTCTCACTCTATCAAGGAAACACATGATGGGATTTGTGGAGGACACTTTAGTGGTCTAGCTATCGCTAAATGCATCATTCACCTTGGCTATTATTGGCCTACCCTTAACCAAGACTATTGTGATTATGTAAATAAGTGTTTCAAGTGTTGGAATCATGCTAATTTGAATCATGTTCCTAGTCATGGTCTTCAAGTCTCTAAGGATTTCTATCCCTTTTTGCAATGGGGATTATATCTCATTAGTGAAATTAACCCTCATTCTTCATAGCGACATCATTCTATCATGACTATAAAAAAATATTTCACCAAAGGGTGGAGACTATTCCCCCCATCTCAACCAAAGCCGATAAAATTATCACCTTCATTAATCATCACATTATTTACCATTTCATTGTTCCTCATAAAATCATCACTGATAATGGAAAATCATTTAAAAATAAAATGGTACAAGGGCTTTGTAACACATTTAGCATTAAGTTAAGCTTCACATCGCCATATCATCCACAAGCTAATGGACAAGCTGAGGTTTTTAACAAAATAATGTATAAAATGCTAACTAAAATGGTCAATGCA